>JAOYMR010000002.1:4982852-4995097 GCA_025802075.1 Tenebrosternarchus preto
GGGGGGGGGGTAGTGAAAGAGGGAGAAACTTCAAAGGGGCCGAGAGGGGAAGGAGTGGCCGTGTGAAAGGTTGCCCGACGGGGCGGTCTTTCAGGCGGTCTGTGCACGCATGCACGGACCCGGGAGGAGGTCTCTGTGCAGGTGGCCCAAGGCAGCTGACAGTGGGAACACATCAGTGGGTTACGCTCTGCACAGAAGGAATGCACCTTTCACCTCACTCACCGCACCTCGTCCCGCACACCCCACAACTCTGGAGAAAAATGACCACAGTATTGCCATTGCAGTATAAAGTTAATGATTATGCTTGTAGCTACGCTGGGCTGTTCTGTGTTCAAAGCCATTACTGGTCAGCTACATTCACTACATGCTATATTCACGTTCTGAATTTGATAAGACTGTATTGAACTATAACACCTCAACAAGGAATGCAGTTACAGAATAATCTGAAACTGGAGAGGCTTGTAAATCTTTATTAGGTTTCAGAGATATGTTAAAGAGCTCTGCCCGTTGCTAGGATGCTGTCTGTATTTTCTACCTTCTCTCTTCCAGATGCAGTGGCTTACCTTACACAGGGCTGCCTTCTTAACCAGGGCTCATTAGCAAAAATAAATAAATAAATTTCCCTGGTTGAACACAGGTTAAACAGCTTAGCTTCAGATTAGCGTTTGTGTCACATGATAGAACACATGAAAAAAAAAAAAAACAATTATGTGAAAACGACCATCAAAGAATCTTGGAAATCTTAAAAACCTTGAGCATGCTGTTGATAATATGCAATAAAAACCACAGCTCTTGTGGTTTTAAAAACAACTCGTTAAAAATCTGCATTATTGCTTAGCAACACTTTTGATATGACACTGATAGCCATAGTGAAAAGTCCTCATGGGGAATAATTAAGAGTGGAAGATTTCAGGCAAACTGCTGTCTGTCTAATGTGAATCATCATCTTCTTTGCTGTTTCTCTATGGCAGGTGCCTTCAGGAGCGAATTGTGCTGCGATGGAGATTCTCCTTCCCTCTGGAGAGTGATCATTTTTCCGCTTTTTCAAGTGAATGCACATCAGTCAGTCAACATCCGTGTGTGGGTGTGTGTCAGGAAGTCTCTTCAGCGCTTAGCAACGACAGGCTACGTGGCTGGAGGTGCAACTCCACCATCTGCCTTTTACTACATATTAGCAAACACACAGACACACAGACACTCTCCCTCTTCAGTTCCCAGCAAGTGATTCTCTTTTCGTACTGTTCTATTCTCTCTTCATATTCGTTAAGTGTTTTGTCTGTTAAGAATCAAGTCTCAGGCCAGGGTAGTGTCAGCGTTCTCTCAGCCCTCTCTCAACGTTCTCTCAGCGTTCTTTCAGCGCTCTCTCAGCCCTCTCTCAGCGTTCTCTCAGCCCTCTCTCAACGTTCTCTCAGCGCTCTCTCAGTGTTCTTCCAGCGCTCTCTCAGCCCTCTCTCAGCGCTCTCTCAGCCCTCTCTCAGCGTTCTCTCAGCGCTCTCTCAGCCCTCTCTCAGCGTTCTCTCAGCCCTCTCTCAGCGTTCTCTCAGCGTTCTCTTAGGGTTTGACACACCCTGATGTAACAAAATTACATGTTAGAAAGTTCTGATCACCATAGTGATATTATTCATTGTCTGTCTTACTTGTTACTAAACATATAGACTAGGCCAGTCCAATATTTGGTATTGCTTAATTACCAAATTCAGTAGCCAAGCTTGTTCTGAACCATGCACAGATGCTCCCTGTATTCTAGAAAGTTCCACAGTATGACTGGAGCTTTCCTTGCAGCTATAGCAGTGAGTGCAAACCAAATAAACCCGACTGCCCCTAGATGCAGTTAACACTCCCAGTATGTTAAAAGGGTTATGTGTTTTTTCCAGTGGAAGGACAATAATGGCTTAAGTGCTGTGAGTGTAACACTCACAGTCGCTAACTGAGGGGGGTTCTGTCTTCAAGGGTCATCACAAACAATGCTCACCATGATCACTGAAGCATAACCAGGGGAGTGCGGCATGATGGGAGTTGTAGTCAGGGTATAAATGAGCTGGGCCAGAGGTTCTCTGAGGGCACCATACTAAACAGGAGCTGAGGAGGGGCAGGATTATGTTTGACGCACATCTACTCACACACAGCAGAATTACACCAGGGCTAAGATGGGAATGTAATAACAAAAACAATCTCTTGAACAGTCAGGCATTCGCACATGTGAAGCCTTTTGTTTTATACACAAATACAAACAGCCATGGAAAATGAAGTTCTTGCCAGTAATTCATTAATAGTGTTGTTATCTAATAAGGGTCAGTCTACTTTGGATACATTCCATTTAATGCCCGAAGGAAAAAAAGACTAGATTTCAAAGCCAGGGTAAATAGCACAGCTAGATGGCTATTTTCGTAACGCATAGACTATTTTCCTAATGCATATTAAGCACTTGAAATGGAACGAGCTTGAAATATCGCTAATTCCATCTGCGTTTGGCCTGCCTGATGCAGTTTAGTCTCACTTCAGTCCATCCTGTTGACTTTCTCCAGCCAGTATCAAAGGCCTGATCTCACTTGGTGCTAACAGTCATTAACGGTTCTTTCACACTCCTGGGTCCTTTGATGGCAGATCTTTTTACTTATCTTTGAACATTTAATTCTGTACCTCTTGATTAATTGTGTTTCTGTAAATTGAAATGGAAACCAGATATAATCATGCTCCAAGGGACTATATTTAGCCAAGAGTAAAAGTGAAAGTCTCTTAGAGATCGTATTTTTGTAATTCAATACAAAATCAACAGAAAGTTTTTTTTCTTTCTTCCTTTCACTATACTTCAGCAGTTTATGGCATTTTTTTATTTTTGTCATTTACATGCTCTCTCTCTCTCTCGCTCTCTCGCTCTTTCTCTCTGTGTTTCTCAGCTTCAAAGTTCCTCAGGTCAGCCATAGTGGTCTGAGGACTGGATTTATGTAGTCTACTCATGGCTTTGGAAGCTTGCTGCTCACGTGAGAAACAAGCTTCTGGCCTAGCCTCACAGGCACTTACACACTAATGGCTTTCCTTTGCAAGCACATACACATCACTGGCTTACCCTCACAGGCACATATACACAACTAACCTAGCCTTGCAGGCACATACACCCCACTGGCCTAGGCTCGCAGGCACATACACACCGCTGACCTAGCCTTGCAGGCACACACATATTCACTGCTGGCTTATCTTTTCATAAACACAGACAGGCTTAAGAATGACTGGTGCAGCCAAACTTTCCTTAATCTCTCGCAGACATCATGAAACAGAGACATCTCATAAACCTCCATTAGTCTTGGTCTGTCAACAAATCTGAAAAGCAAACTGACATCCTGATGTGAATCTACAAGGGTAAATAAGCAGCTCGCAATGGGAATCTTTGCTGGTTTGAATCTCATATGTCACCTGAGGCCTGTAGACTTATCTGACATGGATAATGGATAACGGAATTAATATACCTGCCGTATATATATCTCTGCTCTCCACCCTCCAGCAAGGCACTACACCTCAACTTGCTCTAGGGGCCGTTGTGTTGTGAAGCCCATCCTCTTCCCTTACTCTGATACTACTGTGTTCAAGATTCACAAGACCCCTTCTTGCCCTTTGCTGCGGATACAGGAAGGATCTATTTCAACGGCTCCTTTGACGTGATTATGGAAGAGACGCCACCTGAGGAATCTGATGTATGCGATATCCGTCTGTTTGGTCAACAGCAGTGTGGTAACCAGGCACTAGAGTGTGAAAGTGATCTTGATTGGCTGGTGAGAAAAGGTGGACATTGGCTTGAGTGCATTGTGAGGAAGGGCAGGGCAGAAGACAGAGCTGGTTTATCTCAGTCATGGACCTCCAAAAAGTCTTGCCTAAATAATATTTTTTTGACATGGCTTAGCTGTTTGTTACTGCTGTTAGAAATCAATAGAAATATATTTAACTTAACTTAACCTGCCAATAGACATTTTGGACCATTTCTGTTTATCCATTTATCATGAATAATTTTTAGCACACTATGTAAATGATAGCTTGAATTTTCAACTTGTTAAAAATGTATTTACTAAGTTTTCTTATGAAAATAAAACTTTTCTGTGTTCAGTGATAACACAGTTCTCCCAAACAGAATAAAGCATGTGGCCTGTTGGATGAAGTGTGAGATACAGAAAGTGAGTGAGAAACCAAAGCCTCTCCCCCCACCATTTCACTTTGTCTCAGATTATAAATCCAGACAGGTAGAGTTCCTGCCAGCTGCCTCAGCTTCCTGCACCTTTCAACTATATCTGTCATAGTCTTACTTGAACCCCCAGTCAATTCTCCAACATCAGCCTCTGTGTACTTGCTTAAAGGTCTCAAATTGAAAACACCTGTCATTTCCACATCTTGGCTGCGTGAGACATCGTGTGTGTGTGTGATTCTACTGTGCATATGGTTTAGCGATGATGTTTCTGCTTTCTTTTGTAATCCTCAGGTAAATCTGGGTCAACCGCTTTAACATTTGCTCTTTAAGGACCAGCTCCTTTACGCTCCTAATTAAAAATGATCTTCATTTGCATTTAATCTGATTATGAACATTGAACATGGCTTCCTCCCTGAGCAGCCGTGCCTAAGGTACCTAGACATTTACACACCACCCAGAAAATTATATAATGACATCAGTATTTGTCCCAGAAACTATATATAATAACTATATATTAAATAAATTGAAACTATATACCAACTACTGCAGGGACTAAGAACAAAAAGCCTTCTGCTGATATTGTGGCAATATAACAAATATGTCTGACATGCTCAGTACACTGTTTTGGAAAGAAAATAATTTATCCCAGTGACTTCTGACCGCAAACGCTGACATTCTGTAGGGGTACTCAAGAATGCAACCACATTCTGACTAATTAAAAAATATTTTTACTACAGTCCAATCCCAAAATTTAAAGATGTTTTTCTTATTCCTGCCAAAGAGGGGACTGAAATTATATATTATGTCTCTTATAATATATATTATGTTAAGTTCATGGAATTAACTTTTACTGAATTCAAATTCAGACAGGCAGAGTAAAATGCTGCATTTCGGATTTTCTGTAACATGCACTTGGAGCTTTAAACATATTTATAGAACTTAAAACCCTCAGTACTGTGTCTGAGATACAATTGTAGCTTATATCTTCCTTCCCAATGTCCCAACACCCATGCCGTAGTTCATTTCTCTCTCTCTCTCTCTCTCTCTCTCTCTCTCTCTCTCTCTCTCTCTCTCTCTCTCTCTCTCTCTATCTATCTCTCTCTCTCTCTCTCTCTCTCTCTCTCTCTCTCTCTCTCTCTCTCTCTCTCTCTCTCTCTCTCTCTCTCTTTCTTTCTCTCAGCGATGTTAACACAAAAGGTCAGTCTCTTGCTGTGGAAAATGAAACACCTTGAACCGTGGAAGGAACGTGGCCGTTAAGGCAGGGATGTCTGGCCCCGGCGCAGGGCAGGTCCTACACTCTTGTTTGGTCCTCCACATTTGAAATGCCTCCAAATCTGCTGCCTCTCGGAAAGCAAGCAAAACGAAGAGGGCACCTGAATCTTTTCCTGGAACGAAACGCCATCTGAACTAACGCAATTCATCACTATTACCAGTGTTCGTTTGATCCCTCGCCATTTGGATTTGAGTTTATTTTTCTCAAAGTTTTAGTGTTGTGGCAAAGATTCGAAAAAGTCACGGAATTGAAAACGCATGAATCCGGTGCCAAACTTAAATTAAAGAACCTGGCCAGTTGCTACATTTCTGATCCTGTTAAAGGAGGACTGTTTCATGATGAGTTAAAACAGCTGAGTGGACATACATCCTTAATATCTGTCTTCAGACAGGACTTACTCTTGCAAGCACTGGACTAAAAATGCTAAAAGTGCTTACATACATCAGTCACCCTGTTTATCTTTTTTTCATTCATCTTTAATCACTGTGATCTGAATCATGATATATGCATCTAGCACAGGTGTTGTCTCAGATCTTGCTCCATAGGGAAGCCCTGACAGCACTCCTTCCTCCACGGTCTCAGTCACATGCCATTGACCACTGATCAGGATGTTCAGAGAACCCCAAAATGGTGGCTGCTGGCTGAGATGATGTGGTGTATATCACTCAGCCAGTCGGGCAGAACTTACTTAATGGATGTGGGACCTCAGTCCCGGTCAGAGAGACTGGACGGAGAGACTGCTTTGAGACAGGCTGCATTTATCATCTCTCTTTGGGTCATTACTCTCACTGACGGCAGCCAGAGACCAACAGTCGTCTTACTCCACCTCTTGCTGCAGGCCCAAGAGTGCTGACTCTGGGTTAAGTTCTCCTTAAGAACATTTTGGCTGAGGTCAGTCTGATCCCAGGTCAGCTTCATTCTTAAAGCAGTGCTGTGTACCACAAGGTATATTTGGTAACTACAGTTTCTTTTAGAGGGCATCAAAAGCTTAGGTTTTTCAGAGGGTTTGAGATAAGATTTGTGATAAACTTCACCCTTAAATATGGTCAGGTACTCCCACTCCCAGAATAACATTTGGTGGTGAATGTTAATGATTTGAAACTTTTATAAATGTTTATTTTTGTATTAGACCCAAACCATTTACACTGAAACTGTTGACATTACCACATTATGAGCATGTTATTGATATAGTTTGACAGATTACTGCAATTGTAAGGGTTCATTTATTGAGACATTAAAAGTTGGTAACATTGCCAAAATACTCATTTTCATAACTGGAATATAAATTCCAAGTCAGTCTTATTAAACCAACTCTGCCTTTATAAGATGTAGCTCCTGGAAATGTATGTATCAAGTGTAACTGACGGAATGAGAGCTGAAACAAGATCAGCTTTTGCATGTCATATCGTAATTACCTCAGTTATACAGGAGGGACAGAGTTGATCCCAGAACAGCAGTCTTAGCCCTCAGAGGCCTCGCTCAGCATTTAGCTAACGCGCCTTCTGGGTGTAAGCTAAAATTGCAGTGAGTAAATCCCCTTAGTTCTGTCCCAGCCCTTAGCACAAAATCCTGCAGCCACTACATGATTTCAGAGTGGCCTGTACACTTTGAAGGACATTCATAATTGCATGGGCTTTAATGGGGCCACCTCTTCACCCCACTCTCCCTCTAGCTGCAACAAGGGGGTTTTGAGTCAGATTCAGACGAAACCGATTACTCTCACATTTATCTTAATAACGGAAGACACACCAAAAGCAGACTATTTGTTCAGCTGATAAAACCCCCACACCTGCTGTGCTGCCCGTCTCCACTAATCCCAGCCAATCCCAGCAAAGTTCCAGCCAGTCTCAGCCAATCCCAGCCAATCCTAGCCAATCCCAGCAATCCCATCTAGTCCCAGCTATTCATCTAGACTGTCAAGCACTGGTACTAACACTTCCCGCCTCAGGCTTCTGCCATTTCTTTGCCTTTACTCTGAAAGGGGCACATTAAATAAATTAATGTCTTTGCATTGTTTACTTATAAAAAGAAAGAAAAAGCCTGACAGAGAACTGTAAAGAGTATTGTAAAGTTCTCGATAGTTAGGAAATTCTACAGTACTCTATCTACATAGTACGTTTCTGAAAACTCTGCAAAGTTCTGCTGAGTTATTAATACAGTACTAGATAGAAATAGCACTTACTATACTACTATTCTATCGAATTCTTAGTAAAACACAATAGTTAGACAACAATAGGTATGGTGTTTTGATAGACTACTTATTTCTTAGTTGAGAGTATTGCATTTAGTAGATATAATATACTTTACTTTGTAGCATTTAGTTGAGAGTCCTGGAGAGTTCTCTATAGTGCTATAATAAGACACTGAATGGTGATTCACTGGATGTGTTAAACACATCAGTGTGAATTAACTAGCGCTGAGCTCCTGAATGTACAATGGTCACACTCTTAGGCCACAGTAGTTCACCACCACTGCAACTCAGAAATTGTGTAGAATGAAGATAAATTTGGAATAATGACATACCACTTAAAACGCCTTGTTTTCAAGGCATTTAACTTCTGCTTCTACTTACTTCTTTTAGGCCTGTCATGATTATAACAGATGTGAGAAAAGCTTCTTTGGCCTCCATCGCCGAGGGCAGCACAAATGGAATTGTGAGAGGACCACGTACCTGGGAGAAGTTGAGGCCATTGAGTGGTAGGCACTGCTCCTCCACCTTCTCCACGGCGCCTGTCTTCTTCTTCATGCGCTCCGCCTCCTGCGCCAGGTACAGGTCGAGCACAGGCACCCCACGTGTCTTCACATCCGCCTCCGTCAGCGAGTTCACCATCAACATGATCCACACGGGCCGCTTGCGCTCCCAGTTGCCGGCGATGGCGTTGAAGAGGTAGTCTGCGTAGAGGCCACGCCCTCGCTGGTCCGCCGTCATCCACAGGGGCATCATGTGCTTGACGTAATCCAGGTGGCGCTTGAGCCGGCGGTAAAGGTCACGAGGAAGCACGTCCTGAAGGTTCTCGCCCTGAGGCAGCAGCTGACACCGGGTTAGAGCCGAGATGGTATAGGGGTCAGTCAGGTCCAGCTCAAAGTACACGATGTTGCTCTCCTGGAAGGCCTTCTTGGAGTTCTCTGGGATGTAGTCCCACACGCGGGTGTAGGGAACGTGGATGGTGCCATAGAAGTATGAGGGCGGGTCACGTTTTATCGTCCACAGGAAGGAGTTGAGTTCACTTTGCTGTCAGTAGCAGGGGAAATGGAGTGGGTGGAGGGTTATCAGCAGTGCAAAACACAGCAAGCTGTTTACCCCCTTTTGCACAAATTGAAATTTGGCACTGCTTAAAGGTGAGTCTGAGATTTAACATCTGTGCGCCTATTTTTCGTGACGGGCTAAGACATGGTATGATGATTAATTAAACAATGCAGCACGGAGAAGAATATTTTGTTTTGTTTTTTCTAACAGTGTGTAGCAGAAATGTAAAAAATATAATCCTAAATAAAAAGTCTTAATGAGTTAATACTAATAAATTCACTTTCTGAAAGTGTGCTAAATGCATTTTGAATCTGAGGAAGACCGATGTAAATCATCAAGGTTTAATGCGACAGCTGTTTTTTTTTTAATGCTAATACTATGCAACGGTAATATTAACTATCCTAAACCACGGTCCTATGTAAGAACAGTAAAATATAGGAAATGACATGTTACCGAATGTTTATTCAGAAGTGATAAGTGATACAATGGGCTGCTAATATCTCATTAGGCTAGCGTCGCGTACCTCCGCCACCAGCGCAATACACGTCGGAGCAGAGCGCACAAAAACATCTTAATGAATTCTGCTGATCACCTTTTCGTTTAAGCCCTTCACATTAAAATTAAGTTAATTCAATTGCGTTGAAATAAATAGATTACGTTTAAATTAATACGTTTGATCACTTCATCCGATTAAACTTAACGAGGTAAGTGGGGGTGAATTTTAATTTCGTGTCCGAGAACAAATATAATTTATGAAGGTGTTTTCTTTAGTAGCAGGCGGATTTCAGATTCCAGCATGATGCGCTTATAGGATGTCTGATGATCTTAAAACGTAACAAGGTTCCCCGGTCTGTAATTAACAATTTACTGGGCTGACAATAAAAAACAAATCTCTGTAGCCTCTAGCCACAGGAGCGAGTTTAGATTTTATACACTTAAATTCCCCATATTTATGGAACAACAAACAAATTCACAGTAAGCCCGACTTACTTTTCTGTTAAGGTCACAGCTGGAGGAATCTCTAAGGTTCCATTGGTTGGCCTTCACCACCAGAACAAACCACGCTTGGACAAATGCGCCCCACGTGAGCAGCATCATAGCCTCTAATGTAGTAGGTATTTTCCCAATTTGTTACCAGCCACCTTTCCTACTCCTTTTAGCTTTTAGGTTTCAGTCATGGTCTTTGGCAAACTTCGGATTTAAGAGAGGTCCACGCGCATTCCGGTATGTTTCCGCCATTCCGCAAGGGAACGCGCGACTGTGGAAGACGCAGTGACCTTTCCCCTCAGGAGTGAGTCGGTGAAGTTACAATGCGTGAAAATACTGGTATGACATGCATATGTTTTCGCTGACAGTGCCGTGTTAACAGAAAGTGTTCAATCTACATGATAAGGCATGCAGCTCACACAATACTTCAATAGCTGAACAACTCGTCCACTCACATAGAGTCCGTCTCCAGTTTGTGTCCAGCAATAAGGTCCTTTGAGCGTCAGAAACCAGGCTCATAAAGAGTCCAGGTTACACATGTCCTTCTGCTGGGCTTCCACAGTCGCAATAATTTACGCTTCTATGGGCAATTCCACGACAACCTGGAGTGCTCGTGCGACCACACCACTTCGGATCAGCAACAGGTCACATTACGTTTCCTCAGAACTTTAAAGTACTTCGTGCTCAGCAACGGCTTGAATTGCTTACTTCTGTTATTCACATGGTCCAGCAGCGGAGAAACATCTTTAAGCCGCTCAGGGGGGGAGTTAATGAAGTGCGCGAGCATCACTGACAGAGTACTTACCTTCCCCCACGCCCCCCCCCCCTTCATGCCCCGCTATACTGTGCAATAATCTGATTTAAGCATCTCGTACCCCGCGGGTTTTTGGAGGAGGAGCATGAGCCGTTGCCAGTGGCTCACGCGAAATGTCAGTGGAAACAACATAGTTTAACGGTTTCTCTCTGTAACGATTTTGTTTTGAAACTTTTTTTTGCTTTAGTTTTAGTTTTACGATCTTAACAAAGAAACGAACGGATACAAAGACGCATGATTACAGTCTTTAACAAACTTTTGATTTGTTTGAAACACCATGATGTAATCTTTTGTTCTCTGAGTGTGAATGCTCACGAGATAGGTTGTTAACGCTGACTAATTAGCGAACTCGTAAGACTAACAGACTCAGTTTCTCTTAGCGCGGGACATCCTGTAGATGCATTATCCTGATAATGTGCTACAAACAACGTATCATTTACATCCAAATGCGAACGACTGGGATCGACGCATGTACTACCACGTTAGTGCATCTTACACACACACAACAAACGTGTTGGTGCAGGACGAGTGTAGACGTCTGTGTAAATAAGAAACGCTGGTGGGGGGCGATTTCTGAGGGGCGAAAGTCAGGGCATGATGTGCATTTTCTTTAAAAGACGCCACATTCAACGCCTCAGTTTAGATCTCAGGTTCATAGACTAATTAATTCGTGCTGCAAAAATAGACCGTTGCACGTTAAATTGAGTCGAAATAGACATTTCCTCTTAAATTTCCTCTTAAATATTAATAGGATTTTCACGCAAAGAGTATGGTGGTATTTGTGTTCATGTTTATCCGAGATTGAGCAAATAAAGTGAATTAGAATTAGGACGTTGTTCTGTTCATTTAAATCCTAAAAAAAGTGTTTTTAAGTGTAGAAGAAGTTCTTCGGTGTCACGGCTATCCCTCATTCCATTTGGGGCCAAATGTCACATAAGAAATAATGAATTTTATTAACATAGGCTGCCGGTACTTCAATGTGAAAGTCTAACATTGGGTGCAATTTATGCTCTTACTATGAAAATCTATGCAAGACTAAATCATTTTAATAATTCAGTTAGCCAGAAAACGTTTGGCGACCTACAATTTTTATCCATTTACCACATTCAGAGAGAAAATCGCTTTAGTGTAATTATTAGTGCCATCTACCGGTGATTATCTACCGGTGAAAATCGACAGAGTTGTATGTGACCATACCATTTATTCATTAGATCTTAATTTATAAATTACAAGTGCTGGTATCTTCAATCTGTCGCGAAAAAAAAATAATTCCGAACAAATTAGAGCTCAATTTGGTTCCATATACGCAGCTCGTGGTTCCGCTGTGCGCACCGTTTTACAGCCGTTTACTGCGCTGCGATAAGGGCTCTTAAAAAGCTTTTGATGCAAGGCCTGCCAGTAAGCGCAGTGTGGCGCGTGCACGTCGACGGCGCCCGCTGATCTGAGCGGACGACTAAACAGGAACCAGGGCAAATTGGCCAGTCAGATTGATGTGCTGATTGAGCTAGAGCAGAGTTGGAACCGGGTTGAAAGAATGTCACCGCTGTTTTCGGAGTTCTTGCCGGCACGTCATCTTTTAGGGAAAGCACTACCAGTTTTAGGGTTACACAATGGAGCTTAAGTTTGGGCCTGTGTTGTTAGTGTGATATAAGGTTGGTTTTCCAGACATGGATTGTAAGTAACCCCCTAAAAGGAGATTTATTTTAATCCCACACGTTGAAAGACAAAGGGTATAATTTGTTAATTTATT
>JAOYMR010000002.1:5010789-5021919 GCA_025802075.1 Tenebrosternarchus preto
ACCCCACACCCAAACAACCCCATCAGAGTGTACATCCACACTCAAATAACCCAATCAAAGCGTACCCCACACCCAAACAACCCCATCAGAGTGTACATCCACACTCAAATAACCCAATCAAAGCGTACCCCACACCCAAATAACCCCATCAGAGTGTACATCCACACTCAAATAACCCAATCAGAGTGTACATCCACACCCAAATAACCCTATCAGCATGTACCTCCACACTCAAATAACCCAATCGGAGTGTGCATCCACACTCAAATAACCCAATCGGAGCGTACATCCACACCCAAATAACCCCATCAGCGTGTACCTCCACACTCAAATAACCCCATCAGTGTACCTCCACACTCAAATAACCCCATCAGAGTGTATCTCCACACTCAAATAACCCCATCAGAGTGTATCTCCACACCCAAATAACCCCATCAGAGTGTACCTCCACACTCAAATAACCCCATCAGAGTGTACCTCCACACCCAAATAACCCCATCAGAGTGTACCTTTGCACACAAATTACCCCATCAGAGTGTACCTCCACACTCAAATTACCCTTCAGAGTGTACCTTTGCACACAAATTACCCCATCAGAGAGTACCTCCAAACCCAGAGTATACCTTCACAACCAAATTACAGCATCTGAGGGACTTTTATGGGGTAATGTTTGAGCTGATTCCATCTTCATCATCATCATTGTAATGTTTGAGCTGATTCCATCTTCCTCATCATCATTGTAATGTTTGAGCTGATTCCATCTTCATCATCATCATTGTAACATTTGAGTCTGATTCCATCATCATCATCATCATCATTGTAATCATCTCTCTCCTCATTCTCACACCCTCTTTTTGAGAGGGTTTATTTCATAAACAAAAAAAAGAGAGAAAGAAGGTGTGAGACAAGGATGGAGGGGGAGGGAGAAAGAGAGAGGCCAGGTGAGAAGGAGAGAGAGAGGGAGAGAGAGAGACCAGATGGGACGGAGAAAGAGGAAGAGAGGGAGAGAGAGACCAGATGGGACAGAGAAAGAGGAAGAGAGGGAGAGAGAGACCAGATGGGAAGGAGAGAAAGAGGGAGAAAGGGGGAGAGTGATAGGATAACAGAGAGGAAAGGAAAGAGTGAGAGTCTTCTCAAATCTTCCAGGTGTACAGAAGTACATTATGAATGTAATTACGGAGGATCTTCACGTTTCTGGGGGCGGTGCTACCGCATCTCCTGTCAGGGCCCATGCAGACTGTTTTTAGTGGACAAATTATTCAACGCCTCTGACAGCAGCAGAGCTTCTCTCTCTCTATCTCTATCTATCTCTCTCTCTCTCTCTCTCTCTCTCTCACATACACACACACCATTGAATATTACAGACTCATTAAAGTAGCTTTGACATCATTAGGATGCAGAGCTTATGGGAAAAGAAGGCAAATGATTGGAGCAGGTCGTTTCATTGATCTATTGAGTTTCTGTCTTCAGCTCTCTCTCTTTCTCTCTCTCCCTCTCCCTCTCTCACTCACAGTCTGTCTCTCTCCCTCTCTCTCACTACCTCTCTCTTTCTTTCAGTCCCTCTCTCTCTCCTTCACTCTCTTTGGTTAATTCAGGCTGGGCTTGACCAGCCTGCTGAATGCAGCTGTGTGGAGGTTGAAGGTGGAGGCTCTTACCCACACGGACCTCCCACCACCACCCACACCCTTACTCCTACCATCACCTTCCCATAATAGGCTCCCTCCATCACTCTGTCTATGTTAATGAAAGTGCCTGTGGTATGGAGTGCATTGTAGCTCTTCTCATTCCATCTCCCTGGACAGCCAGACAATGTCCAAACACCTGCCTTTCATGGTGACAAGGACACTGGATCTGTCATATACAGCACGGCGAAAATACATCCTGGTAGCACGACGTACAACTCATTACTAACCGGAAGTCTGCATGCATATAATTTGTATATCAGAGGTTCCCTGAGCTGCAGCAGTACCCCAGTGCATCAGGAGGGCTTGAGTGAGCGGGCGATTCTGAGAGGCTTCTGACTGTGTGCACTGTAACACCAAGCAGAGGTCATGGGGAGAATCTAGAGAAAGAATAACGGTCTCTTGTAAATTTCTCATTGCTTCATTTAATGTGTATTTCTCATTTTGAGACTTGTCCTCTTCTCACAAACACACACACACACACACACACACACACACACACCTCTATTTCCTTCTCTGTTCTTATCTCATTGTCTCTCTGTAAAGTATGTGTAAAGTATCTCTGTGACTATCTGTTTAATCATAGAGCTGCTGTACTATCTAACTGAACGCATGTGTATCTGTTCTGATGTTGCCTATTGTGAACATTACTTACCTGGCAAGCTGTTTGAAAGACAATGAGATATTTATTTAAGTCCTCCCATCACAAGCTAGCAAGCAGTGAGTGAAACCTAGTGTGCACAATACCGTGATGCCGTAGTTTTTGTGTAAACAACACTGCATTGTGTCAGATAATGTAGTGTTTGTATAAACAACACTGCATTGTCTCAGATAACGGTAGTGTTTGTGTAAACAACAATGCATTGTCTCAGATGCCGTAGTGTTCGTGTAAACAACACTGCATTGTCTCAGATGCCGTAGTGTTCATGTAAACAACACTGCATATGTAGTGTTTGTGTAAACAACACTGCATTGTCTCAGATGCCGTAGTGTTCGTGTAAACAACACTGCATTGTCTCAGATAACGTAGTGTTTGTGTAAACAACACTGCATTGTCTCAGATAATGTAGTGTTTGTGTAAACAACACTGCATTGTCTCAGATGCCGTAGTGTTTGTGAAAACAACACTGCATTGTCTCAAAGTGTTGGCAATGCTCTATATAGCATGGCAGTCTGGTTAGGCTCACCTGGTGTTTTTTTATTTATTTATTTTGCTCACATTTGACTGATCAATGATGTGTGTACTTTCTCGCTAGAGTGGAGTTTTGTGTGTGTGTGTGTGTGTGTATGTGTATGTACTGCTTAAGGTGACCATGATTTGTAAGGCCTTTATTCTGCTTATTGAGGAACAGGGTTGAAGATCTTTCTTTCTCTGCTCTCGAGTGTTAGGAGGCATCAGTGTGCTTGAATATTTGTGTCTCTTTGTACTTTTAGTCATTCATCCATCATTATGATTATAGAAGATCACATAGACACACACAATACCTTAAAAAGACTAGTGGTTATCGGAATCTTCTGGAGAAATAATCACTGTTGTTTACTGTAGTTATAGTGTTCTACATCTCAGCATCTTAACTGAAGCAGGGGAAGGGGCAGGTTTTGCTGAGGTAAACAAGACCATTTAAGACATGCATTCACTTTAATCTCTGCTCTTAGCTAGAAGAGTAGAAACAGTCTGAATGAGCTGTAAAATCCACAAAAAACAACAAAAAGCAAATTTTATGTTACGTCCTGAATTTGAATTTTTATTTTGGAGCGTTTTGCCTTTCCCTCCACTTTCTTTGATACACCATCTCTTTCACTCTCACAAATACACTCACTCACATACACACACACAAATACACTCACTCACATACACAGGTACACTCACTCACATACACACACACAAATACACTCACTCACATACACAGGTACACTCACTCACATACACACACACAAATACATTCACTCACATATACAGGTACACTCACTCACATACACACACAAAAATACACTCACTCACATACACAGATACACTCACACACACACACACACACACACACACAAAGGTTCATACGTAGACACACACACACAAACACACACACGAAGGTTCATACATAGACACACAAACGCGCACACCCACACACACACACACACACACACACACAGGTTCGTACGTAGACACACACACAATCAACATGCATGCAGAAGCACACTCATGCATATAAATTTATAGGAAATTACTCATCCAAAAATGAAAACAGCTGCAGTTATTATTATTATTATTATTATTAGTAGTAGTAGTAGTAGTAGTAGTAGTAGTAGTAATTAGTAACACTGCCTTCTACACAGACACAGAAAAACATGAGCCTTGGGCGAGTCACAAGGAGAAGTACGGACACATCAACATCCACACACACACACACACAAACACACACACACACACATGCACACACACACTCTGGAACTGCCTTTCTGCATGGCCTCCTCCATCACAGTTGCTGTATGCCAGTCTCTGGGGAGACATCGCATCCACACACCTCGGACTGGATCACTAGAGTGCCTCTCTCTGGGGCTGGACACACACACACACACGAGCGCATGTTCAACATGTTCAACAACCTGTGTGCTTCTTGCACCTGAGCTCTCCTTTATGATGGGATGGAGGCAACTGGCTCTCTGTACTGTGACCGGCCTGTAGGATTGTGGGATTGCCTCCAGAGGTTGAGATTTGCAAAGAGTTGGAGGTTTACATGAAGATGGAGGTTTACCTGGAGGTGGAGGTTAATCCTGAGCTAATGTCTGTAGGCCTCTGCTAAGGGAAGGTGTAGCTAACAGGCTTCATTACTGCTTGGCATCGTCCTACACATTGACGCTGGTTCCTCCATTCCTGTGTGTGTGTGTGTGTGTGTGTGCGTGTGTGTGTGTGTGTGAGAGAGAGAGAGAGAGAGAGAGAGAGAGAGAGAGAGTACTCTGATTTACATTCTATACATGTCTCTACTATGAGAGGAAACCTGAAGATTCTGAAGATGGGGACACCTTTGGGATTTATTTTTTTCATTCAGATGTGGAAGTGTTTAGATTGAATAATATATTGTTAAATGAAAAATAATCGTAAAGGCAGCAACATAATTGTGTGTGTGTGTGTGAGGGGGGGTTCCACTCAGAACATGGTGAACCATGTCTTCTACACCACCTTCCCCAGATGATCTTACACTTAGAAAGAGGACGATGATAAAGGAAGACAGATGGAGGCAACCCTGGATGACCTGGCAGTAATTAAAGCATGGAAGGAAATGTGGAGGATGCTCCCCTTCCACTTTATTTTGATTTAATGCTGTGTGTTTCTCATCTGATGCAATTTGTTTATATCTGTGTTTTGATCTGATGGTAGCGGGCTTCAGTGTCTCGGTGCTATAGGGGGTTGGGTGGAGAACAGAGGATAGAGAGAAGTGTGGGGGGGGGGAGGGTACCAGGATATACTGGAGCGTTTCACTGTTTCAGCATGTAGGTTGTGTTTTGTGAGTAGTGATTGGGTTTTACACATGCCTGTGTATATATCCTGTGTGTAAAGGTGCAGGGTTTTTTTCTTTCTTTTTGCTTGCATGTTTGGGGTGTGTGTGTGTGTGTGTGTAGCTTCTGCTATGTTAATATGAACGATCCTCCACATTCACTCTGCTGCTTCAAGGGAAGGGGCTGTGTGTTTATCACATCTGTCAACGAGACACAGAGAGATGGAGGAAGAGAGAAAGACAAGGAGAGAGAGAGAGAAAGCAAGATTAGGACAGAGGACAGAGAGAGAGAGAGGAGAGAAAGAGAGAGAAAGGAGAGAGAGAGAGGAGAGAGAGAGGAGAGAAAGAGAGAGAGAGGAGAGAGAGAGAGGAGAGAGAGAGGAGAGAGAGAGGAGAGAGAGAGAGGAGAGAGAGAGGAGAGAGAGAGGAGAGAAAGAGAGAGAAAGGAGAGAGAGAGAGGAGAGAGAGAGGAGAGAGAGAGGAGAGAGAGAGGAGAGAGAGAGGAGAGCAGTCTAATTGCTCTCCTTGCTGTTCTTTTCTGCATCATGTTTAGGAAGCCTCATCAGAAAGCAGCACTCCTAACAGGAGCTCAGCTCACTGAGAGGAGCTGATTATCACAGCGGTGGGCACGATGCCCAGGACAGGCCACCAGGGGGCAGGTGTCCATTTATCTCTATTCCAGGGTTTATCAACAGATGCATTTCACTGTGGTGCAATTTAAAACACATGTCCAGTACATGGATGGGAATGGACTGCATCTGATTGGCTCTCGCTCTAGTGATGTAGAAGCTGGCAGGAAATCTTGAAGCACTGGAGGAGGGATTCCTGGCTTATTCCCCTCATGAGCCCAGAGACACGTGGCCTTGTAGGAGCTGCTCCTTTTCTTCATGAAGACACACTGCGCTTCCTGCAACTCTCTGTGTTGCTATGATATGTCAAAGAGATTCATATTTATTTTAAATAGTCATACCCAGGAGAATCAGCTAATTTGAAATCTATTGATTATGTACATGGTCACAGTGGCCTTTGAGGTTTAAATATAACAGTAAACAATATATTTACTGTGAGGTTACTGTGAAGATCTAATGTAAAATGTGTCACCAACACAGCGTTCTTGCTACTACCTTGAGCTGTTGGATGGAGTATCTAATGCTAGAAGAACCTGAAGCCTCTATGTGTGAGTGTGTGTGTATGGTCATATGTGCCTTGGTAGCAATAGTCAGTATCCACAGTTCCACAGTGAACCAACTGGTCAGAGACCAGCTATAAACTGGAAGGTCATGTCTGAGGCCACTCTACTGTGCTGTTAAACCCATGTACCAGTTCATCTTTGCCTTTCGCCTGATAAAATACAAACCAACTAAAATAATGGAAAGAAATTAAAATGTGCAGTTGATTTCTTAATACTTCAGCACTGCGCCGATGCCTCTGAGTGCATTAAAAGGGCAGGAAGCCGACTAGGAACATTATATTTACTTACACAAATATTATATGACTCTCTCTCTCTCTCTCTTTCATACACACACACACACACACACACACACACATACAGTGCCTGAGGCTAACTGCTCTGTTCAGGGCTCACTCCAGAGCCACAACATTCCCTTTATCTTTGCATATAAATCAAAAGCGATCATGTGGACACTACACAACCCCCCCCCCCCCCCCTCTCTCTGCTTGGACACAGGCATTAAGCTTCTGTTATAGCCTATGCTTGGGATCTCATTATGAGAGTGAATGATGTTTTCTTCGAGATGCCCCAGCGTCTCTGAACTTTCATCAGACAGGGGGTAAATATTCAGTTCAACTCTCCACAAGTGGGAACCCTTGAAACAAATGCATGAATAACAACATGCAAAACAACATGTGAGGGAACATACGTTGTATTCAGATGAGCGTGTTTCTCATGAATTATGCATAGTGTTGCTATTGCTGTCATGTGTGTTTATGTCAAGGAAAATTGCGTTAGTCGCTGAGTGGAGGAAGTTTCTGGAATAATGTTGATACGTCTTCACAGACAAACAAGCTCAAAACACATATTATCTGTGATGCAAATAAGTTGTGTATGGGAATCAGTTAACATCAAAGCACCCGTTTCACACACTTTAATTATTTCTTTTATTGACTTACGTATTGTTATTCTTTTGTTCTGTGTTAGTTCACATAAACTTATCTCACTCTGTATGATGGTATTTGTCTTATGCTGCATTTGGAAAACCAGACTCTGTTTAAGAGGTATGAAATCAGAACCTTCTTGGAGATGCTTTTCCACATTTATTAAAAAACTAAGATTTAGAATTTAGACATTATGAATATAAATTATTACCCCAAAATGATTTCACCTTCACCTGTCAGTTATACACTCACCGACCACTTTATTAGGTACACCTGTCCAACTGCTCATTAATGCAAATGTCGAATCAGCCAATCACATGGCAGCAACTCAATGCATTTAGGCATGTAGACATGGCCAAGACGATCTGCAGCAGTTCAAACCGAGCATCAGAATGGGGAAGAAAGGTGATTTAAGTGATTTTGAACGTGGCATGGTTGTTGGTGCCAGACGGGCGTGTCTGAGTATTTCTGCTGATATACTCAGTACACACATTACTGCTGATCTACTGGGATTTTCACGCACAACCATCTCTAGGGTTTACAGAAAAAGGTTCGATGCCAGAAAAATGGTTCAATGCCAGAGGTCAGAGGTGAATGGCCAGACAGGTTCGAGCTGATAGAACGGCAACAGTAACTCAAATAACCAGTCGTTACAACAGAGGCATGCAGAAGAGCACCTTGTTGAATCTATGCCACGAAGGATTAAGGCAGTTCTGAAGGCAAAAGGGTCCAACCCGGTACTAGCAAGGTGTACCTAATAAAGTGGCCGGTGAGTGTAGAGTGTGACGCACCCAGATGAGACACAGGTGAAACGAGTAACGCTGATAGTCGAGCGTTACTCCCCCCAACACACAAACACACAACACACCGACACGCCCACATAAACACAAGACTAGGGAAGAGGCAGGGACGGCCACCGTCGCGCAGAGAAGAGTATATTTGTCCTAAATGTTGAGCAAAAAGTTGTATGAAGGTTATGTGGCCTGCAGCAGTGGTTAGAGTAACCAAAAGCTCTACTCAAGCATTGTTACTTTAAAGTAATACTTAAATATATGTAGCCATTTAAATTATTACTTAAGTACAAATAAGAAAGTAATAAGTAAAAGGACAAATGTTTTTACACACACATTTTGCATTTAAAATATAGGCTATTACTTATTCATAAATAAGGCTGTTATTCCACTTAAAATATGTACAATCTTACGTCTAAAATATGCAGTTGTATGATGTTGATTGATCTTTGACCTCAGGAACACGGTGACATGTTTTGCATAAAGCATGCAGACCTCTCATTGGTCCATCTTAAACTAGAAACTATAACTCTTTCCTGTCTGATGAAGATGAATCGTTCGAGTTTGCCACCCTTGCTGAACTACTGCGAGATTCTCACTGTGGCCTCATTGTAGCTACTTTTTGCATGTATACTAGTTAGCTAGTTAAATGTACGTACATGTTTAGTTAAATGTACCTACACTAGATATTCCAGGTATACCTAAGCACTTTGTAAGTCGTTCTGGATAACAGCGTCTGCCAAATGCCAGAAATGTAAATGTAAATGTAAATGTAAGCTAGCCATTGTTTACCAGAACATCTTTGATGTCACTGGATCGCCTTTAACTTTCATATTATTAATCAGGTTCCACACACAGATATGGGAGCTGTTTCCATTCGCTGTTTGTCACGTCTCAGTAACCCTCCCACTCTTGACGGTCCAGACCAATGCACAAAATGTGCACTGAATTAAAAAAAATTACATACAAAATTTAATGGCAGGAAGGTTTATGAATATAATAGTTTTTGACATCAAATGAACTTGAGAAACAGTATAAAATATACCATTTTAAATCAACTGCTAAAAGCAGAATTTGTTCAAAAAGCTACTTGAGTAAAGTACTTAAAAAAAAAAAAACACACTTAAGTAACTGCATTAGTACTGCATTGGTGCCAGCAGGCTGAACACCATCCTGTTGAAACTGAAGCTCTTATTTAGCAGCTCTTTCATCATGGAGAAGGATGGAGGGACCGGCACTCGAGGTTTTTTTTCCCTCTGCCAGTGGCAGATCTGAGGTCAGTTTATGACCTTTGGTCTTCCTTTGTATTTGCTCAAATTTTCATGAATAGTGTCAGCGATGGATCCACCTTCCTAAAGGTTTAATCCCAGGAAGACAACTATTTCCAAAGCCCTGGGATGTCTGTTGAAAAACAATACCCTTAATCCTTCATTTTTCTTATGTGATGATGTATTGAGCGCATTAAGCATTGCTTTTTTTATCGTTTATTTTTAAAGACAGCAACTGCTGGCTGAAAGCATGCTTGCGCTGAATGTGTAATTGAGTCCCCCCCCCGCCTCTTTGCATAAGATGGGCTTGGTTTTGCCCCTGTTCGGATCGATGGCATCGCTCTCCCCGGCATTGCTTTCTCGCAGCTCACCAGCCATGGAAGATGAATTATCTGGAGATTATTTCCAAACCTGTGCGCATCACCCGGCAACCATCGAGTGACTGCCTCTAGCCACTGGCCACGCAGGAGCAGATCGGCGGCAAGATTGCGCCTGTTTCCCCGACGACAAATTTGGCCCTCACACGAACCTGTGGCCTGACGGGAAGGATATTAAGACGCCACGCTTCACTCGCGTCTCCAGACGAACGGCGCGCTGTGTAGACCGATCACAGTCTCGCGCTGCCAATAGCGACCGAGGCGAGCTGCCCTCCAGATGCCTGAAGGCAGCCTGCGCGTAGAGGGATTCTAAGCGAGTCTCGAGCCTGCTTGCTTTCTCATTTTGTTTTGCCGCGGCTCAGTAATTCACGAGGGCCGGCGAAGGCGGAGGCGGAGGCTCCGTGAACGCTGGTGTAAATTCACCGTTGGCAGAGAGACGGCCGATTCTAACGAGGCCACTTTAGAACACTCGTTAGAACGGAGCTGCTGCAGCTTTAACACCGCCTCGGCCAGACGTCTCAGCACGTCAGGCAGAGGGGGTCGCGTTCACTGGCAGCACGCAGGGGTCTGGAACCTTTCAGAAGCGGCTCGAGCGGATCACTCTGCAGTCCAGGTCACCCACGCAGAATGTCGTGGCACGTTCGCAGCTGCACATTTTCTCCTCAGACACATACATAAATGAAGTCGAAAAGAACAAATTCAAGCCGACTCAAGCAGAGTGCTAGAATCTGCTCCTTTAACATGTGGGCCAAAGGGCGGCGTCTCCTGAAGAAGCACTGTATACCTGCTCTGTAAAAATAACTTCTCTAGAAAATAAAACATATATTCTAAAAGCATACTTAATATATTCAGTACTCTGCAAAAGTCTTAGGACACCATTTGTTGTTTTAGCAATGGTATAATGGTATAATAATTATTTTTCTCTTTATTAAGATCCAAACAGAAAATACAGAAAATATATACACAAACTAAAATAAATGAAAACAACAAAAAACAAAATGGCATCTACTGGCAAAAGTCAATGTTTAGAGAGACCTCCCTTGACAATACACCTTCATTTTGACATGAAGCAGTAGGACCAATACAGATGTTAGCAATGACATTAATTAGGGTTCCAGTCCATTTAGGTTACTGCGATTGTTCAAGGTTAAGGGAAGGTCACATTAAGTACTATAGGCTAAGTACCACTGTAGCCTATTGAAGTTGTTTTTACTGATTTTTTTTATACTATATACAGATTTCCTGCTTTTCCTGGTTGCATCCTGATAGAGACTGAGAAAAAATTATACAGTATATGACCATTATTCCATTGTTAAAATAACATGTCTAATGGTAGCATAATGCAATTATAATGCATTATAATTGCATTATGCTACCATTATGCAATTATAATGCACATTCATATA
>JAOYMR010000002.1:5073991-5086603 GCA_025802075.1 Tenebrosternarchus preto
TGTGTGTGTGTGTGTGTGTGTGTGTGTGTGTGTCTTATCTATATCTATTTGGTGGTAAATCAGTAAAAGTCAACAGTATCACCCACACATACACAGATAAGTCTTCACTTAGCTGCACTGTTCATTAATTAATATGTATGAGAGTTTAGATCTTCTGTGAGGACTACCATTCCTCCTTCTAACTACATACATTTCAGTAGACTTCAATAGAGTTTCAATAGACTTACCTAATTATTCACAATAGGTATTGAATATGTTAAGATAAAGCTATTGAAAATAATGTTATATTGTTAACTGCTACAGTGAATAAACAGCCCTTTAGTAACACACCATCGAACAGCGAGTCCCTCCCTCCAAACACACATGTACATAACGCTTAGCCTTTCCTTCTGTGTACTGATTTCACATTTGCACATGCAAAATAACTAACAGGCAGGGAGGACCGCCTCCTTGTGCGGAAGCATCCTGATTGGTTAACACACCAAGGAAGTGTTAAGATTTGTTTCACTTTTAACAGAGCCCAGGCCAGTCACAGAGTTTAGTGTTTTAAAAATGGTTTGCATCGTCTTTAATAACTGAGCAATGGACTGTTGCTCTTAAACCTGTTGCTTAAGAGGTCAAAGTGAGCACACTTTTAAATGCAGCGCACATCTTCAGGCTATAAAGTGCTGAGTGCACCTTTAATCAGACAGCCAGAGCAAAGCTCTCTAACACGTCTCACCGAGCCTGGAGCGAGATCAATCCAGCTTTGATATTGTACTTCCCCTCCCTTCGTCATACCGCCACGCTAATTTAATTCTGGCACGCGCTGCGACACTTCTCATATCCGTAACGAGCGCTGATGCCGTTGTAGAACCCGCAGGGTTATTTATGGGTTCCCCCAAATGGTGGCCTTGAGCACAGAGGATGACATAAGATCAGTTCAAATCTGGTTTAGTGCTGGCTCCCCTGGGGAAGGAACGTCACGTTTAGCCACAGACGACGCTAAACATTCTCAGAGCTCCGTAATTCAGTCCTTGCAAAAGTTTGGTGTTTACAGAGAAAGCACACGGCTTTTTATTCTGCCTTTCTTTTATTGGTCTCCAAACGGTAATTCGGCAGTAAAAACTGTCCAAGGAAGTGTTGAGTGAAAGCAGTGGTGCTGGGTGGGTTTGCCCTGAGTGACTTCCGCGTCCGCGAAAACCACGAGTCCCGCTGCCTCACTTCGTCTCCTAGACGATATTTAAAACACAGGATGAACGAGAGAATTCGGGAGAGGAGTGTAGTGAAGAGGTAAAAGGTGGGGAATGAAAGAGTGCAGCAGGGATGGAGAGAGAGAGAGAGGGAGAGGGAGGAGGGGCCAGACTACAAACATAACACGGACACATGAATAACTGATTCACATGTCATATGAACACACACAAAGTCATGTCATAACAGTGGCCTACACATTATGAAAATGCATCTTTTGGGGCGTTGTGTTTTTACAACAGTGTCACCAGTACATTGCCTTCATGGATGTTTTAAACATGATTCAGTCGATCATAGAACCTACGTTAATGCACCCTGTACTAATAGCAGGTGAATAAACCCTTGTTTTCTCATTGTGGAAGGTTTATCTTCGGTGTGGTGGATGAACTGAGTCATCTGAGTAGTGGTATTTCAGAAATTGGCTAACTTAGTAACTTTTTAGATCTTCAGTATAGTTGTTTCTAAACAGAAATTAAACAAACTGGCTTGTGTTTTTTAAAACCAGTGTTAGTGCTTAATGGTCACTGATATAAATATGCTGGGAGGCTGGTGCTCCGTTCCAGAAGAAAACCCTCATAGCCACAGGAGGCTGATTGGAGTGGAGCTCTTGTAGAATGAGCCAGAGGCCTAGAGGAACAGGGCCTGAGTCCAACTCTACACTCCACCAGAGACTGAGCAGGTAAACAAGGCATCTCACACGCAAACAGCCAGAGAGAGAGAGAGAGAGAGAGAGAGAGAGAGAGAGAGAGAAGGAGCAAGAGATGATCATAAAGAGTGAGGCAGGGGGCAGAGAAGGAGGGAAAGAGAGCAAGTTGGGAGAAAGAAACAGAGAGAGAGAGAGAGAGAGAGAGAGACAGAGAGACGTGTAATTACTCTGCCATATATCTTGCCTGTGTAGAGATGAGGCTTGAACACTGTGTGGCAGGAGTAGACCTGAGGATGGTGGCCATTGTCATTCATGGGGTTTTGTGGCGCATCCCAAGAGCCGGGAGCTCCGTCACCTTGCAGAGGTGTAGCAGCACAGCTCCAGAAGGGAAGGGTGGAGGGGAGGGGAGATGGTGGCAGATGCTAATGAGATTCCAATAGGGTTTGTGGTTTATTGCTTGCCTGTAGCCCCACCCCCTTGGCCCCACCCAAGTTCTGGAAAGGCAATGTGGCCGTATTGATCGGATCGGCACGACTGCGGTATTTCCAGAGGAAAGATCTTTAAGAGTGTGAGTCTACCTCACACACACACACACACACACACACACACACACACACACACACACACACACGACTGATCAGGCGGGGACACTTAGCTGACAAGCAGACAGACAGGCAAAGAGATTATGTTCACCTGCAGACCACAATTATACCCCGGAGATAAGAGTGAGGAAGAATCCAGACTATGGTCACATAGAATCTCTCTCTCTCTTTCTGTTTCTCTCTCACATTCTCTCTCTCTCTCTCTCTCTCTCTCTCTCTGTTCCACTCTTTTTCTCTTTCTTTCTTGCCTGACAGCAAGCAGAGTAGCTGATTGCAATCAATAATCAATTGGAAAAAGCTGACACTACTCGTCTTTTGGTGACAGGCCACACAGCTGAGCCCCGAGCGGAGGGATGATTCCTCCCCAGGGCAGATAGCCGGTTCTATAGCTGTCAACTCAAACAGCGATCAGCACTAAAGTACTTTGCCTACTTTTTTATGTAAGTGCACACAACAGCCATTATATGACTGTCAGCAGTTTCAGAAAAGACAAAAATTAAGTCTCAAATAAAGCCGGAAAAGGACTGGATAGGACGTATTACCTGCGGCATGTTCCTCAATGCTCTAATCCTTCCTGATGCTCTGGATCAGCCCAGCAGTGCTCAGCGTGAGCGCTAACGAGCAGGGGTTTTGATTAAAGACGGCCGGCAGAGCTGATTACAGATCAGAGGAGAGGGGCGGAGCCTACATCACGGTACTGGTGTTCTCAGAGTGACTCCTAATCAGCCACCTTCATCAGTATCACCCTTCTCTCTCTCTCTCTCTCTCTCTCTCTCTCTCTCACACACACACACATCCCGAGAATGTGGACTGAATCATACTGAATCCCACATAGTTGTGTACGCAGAGCCATGCTTAGAAGCAGGCAGAGATGTAACCTGTTGGAGTGGATTTAAGTCCAGATGATACTGCTCTCTGATCACTCAGAGCCAAGAGCATGTTTGCTGAACTGGGAAGTGAATGGTGTTAAGTGCATTACAGTGTGGGGAAATGTTTCCACACTGAACCTGCACACACAGCAAAAACCTCAGGGTTGAATGAACTCCAGTTGGAGTGTGCAAGTGTGTATTTGCAAATACCTCGACTCCATAGAGCTGATATTTATAGTCCCAGACTATGTCTGCTAACATACTTGTGAGCTTGTAGACGTTTTTTCTCAAACTCTACGTAGCGCCGACCCCCTCTGTGTCAAAAAACGGCTCGATTGCTGAACTACCCGCAGCCTTTGCTGGTGTCGTCTGTGCCTGTATAACCGCCAGAGGTGTAGGTGCCAGTGTTTTTGTCCTGCCAGGCCACAGCAGAAAGCCCATGTGCTTCAGAGGCGGTGTGGTGTGGGATCCTTCAGCCATTCTTCTCTGCATCAAGCTGAATGGCTTTTCCCACCTCGCAGGCAGCACCAGCACAGGCTTTGTTCACCTCTGGCATCGGCTCGAGTCCTGCTCCAGCTGCCTGAGATCAAGTAGCTCTCAGAGGCACGAACCTACTCTCTGTTTCCTTTTATTCCTTTCCATAGCAACTTCATAGCAAGACTGGTGGAGAGAGAGAGAGAGAGAGAGAGACAGGGGGAGAACGGCAGAGAGATAGAGGCAGAAAGAGATAGACAGAGAGAGAGAGGCAGGGAGAAAGGCAGAGAGATAGAGGCAGAAAGAGATAGACAGAGAGAGAGAGACAGAAAGAGACATTGAGAGAGAGAGACAGCGAGACAGATAAAGACAGAGAGAGAGACAGGGAGAAAGACTGAGAGATAGAGGCAGAAAACGACAGAAAGAGAGAAAGGCAGTGATATAGAGACAGAGAGAGAGGGACAGAGAGACAGGGGGAGGGAGATGGAGAGAGAGAGAGAGAGAGAGATTGAGAGAGAGGGATTGAAGGATAGGAAGGAAGGATATTTGGCACACAATCCTTTTCTCTTAGAAATCCTTTATGGGTGTGTGCCCTACATTGCTGAGTGGAGAAGAAGACCGTAGAGGACATCGAGAAAAAGGGAGAAATCGGGTGGAGAAAGCAGTGAGCAGGGGCTAGTTTCACCACCACCCCCACTCCGTCACCCTGGTGCCTGGGACCAAGCTCCCCCGGAATACTAATGCCTCAGCTTGTGTGTCTCTCTGCTACCCTTTCCCTGCCTGAGCGTATCTCACACCCCGCCTCCCGCAGGCGAACAGCCAACCGCAGAGCCGCATCCCTCGCCGCGTATTCCACCACAGCCAATCAGGAGCATGCTTCTCCGCATGGGCTGTCCATCAGAGACAGACGCCTGCCTGACTAATTAAAAAGCTATTCATCAAGAACAGGTAGATACCCCCCCCACCTTCCCTGCCACCACCATCACTATGTTAACCCACAGTAATTGGATGCTGTTTTCCTTTATGGAGCCCTAGCAGGCACTATGGTGACTTTGATGGACTGTTTAATGTAATGCACTTTCTTTCAAGCCTTTTAATATAGGGATGTGGTGTTTTTTGTTTTTTTTTTTTGCCATTTTGGAAGACTTTGTAATCCAGCGAATGCCTGAAGAGTGTAGAATGAGTCTATTCGCATTAAATGTGTATCTGGAAAGTGTAGGTCCTGTTCTCCTATTGTCCCTGAAGCAGCAGCAGTGTCAGAAGTTCACCCTCGCCACGTCCTGCCGCTGCGTATTAAGACAGTTTTGTCCTGTACTGTAAGCGTTTCTGCTATTTCAGGTCGTTTGATGTGTGTCTGGAACATGTCAGGATTTGCCACAGAGGTGGGAATTCTGGAGATGAGCTGAAATGGGATTGTACTGTCTGGAATTGGATGTAAATGGATTATATACCAGAGCAGAGTAGAGGGAGGCAGGGAAAGGCAGCTCGCAGTGGCGTCTGGTGTGGATGAAACCTTGAACCCTCGGGAAACGTTCAGCTCCACGAACCCTGTATGAATGATGCAAACCAAATGTGTAAACAGTGAATTTGAAAGTCTTCACATACCCACTCACAAGGCATCTACACAAAGCATCTTCAAAAAAACAGAGTGTACTGTGCTTTTCAGAGGAGTTCCAAACAAAACAAACAATATTGCAAGAAAACCTTTGGAACGCTTTAGTAGTACAAAACCCCCTCGCCCACACGAGCCTGCTACCCCCAGACCTGATTGAAAGTGCCCTGCTCTCCATCAGGTCCTGGCACCGCATGACAAGGACCCGTGTGAAGCCACACAGGAGCTCCAGCAATCAGGAGCTGCAATCCTCGCCTGCTAACGAGGCTCTTCATCAGCTCGGCGAACACACTACCGCCAGCTTGCTACCGCCAGCTCACTACCGCCAGCTCAGTCCTGCTAGCGCCTGCGCTAATGCAATCAGACGTGCCTTTGGCTGCTACTCCCATTCTGGACTGAGAGCATTTTCCTCTCTGTTCCCATGGAGAAGAACCTTTCTGGGATTGTGGCAGGGTTAAACATTCAACAAAGGAGCGCAGCTGAATCTGTAAGGCTGCGTTGGTTGTTTGATTAATTGCTAGTATTCAGTGCAGCATGGGACTGATTTTCTAACTTTTTCATATTTAAAATTTTGCAGATGATGTTCGCAGAAGCTGTGGACATTAAAAGCGCTTGTACCAGTGGTTGTGCAGAATACCGAAAACTGGTCATAAAAAGAAATTGATTGTCAATGTCCCATATAATCTCCATTGTGCAAACAGAGATTAGGAACAGGACAAATAAGAAAGGCAGGAGCCAGTGAGTGTGATGGAGAGTGGCAGAGACTGATGGATTTGGATGGAAGCTCTTTTGAGGACGTCTTTCTTCAAGGTTGTTGGATGAGATGTGGAGCCATAGGTGTTCCATCTCAGGTCCAAAGCCTACTGTGTTGGCAGAGCCCCAGACCACCTGCTCACTTGGGGAGGGCTGCACCATTCCTGCCTGACTTAGCCAAGAGGGACCACTCCCCCCATAACCATCCCCCCCTTCTCAGCACCCACCCCCCCCACCCTGGGCTCCAGCTCCACCTTCCTCCAAATGCCTGCCAGTCTGCAGGCTTCCAAAGAGCCCCTGTTTTTTGTCTGCCATCCCAGCTGCCTTGGAAATAATCGAGGCTGGAGATGGCTAAGGCAGTTTGAGTCAGTGTTTGGCATACGTACACACACACACACGTACACACACACACACATACACACACACAAAAGTGCATGTGGAGGCTGTGATCCCACTTGGTGCCTCCTCTTCAGCACATATGTTGCTGGGTGGGGTTGTTTTAGTCTGCTGCTACCGCTGTTCCCTCAATGCCACCAAACACTCCTGTCCACGATTCTGTCCTGTCACAGGCTTTGGGGAAAAAGCTGCTCTCTTCCTAGCAAATAACACGAGGACCTTTTCACCAGTAGGCCAGTGCCCAAGAGCATCGTATCCAGTTGCTAAAGTGAAAAGGTGTTCGCCATCAGCTCACCAGGCTGTCACAGATTTGCATGATTGTATCCTTGTGACCCTTTGTGGGTGGTTAATTAATTTTGGAAATTACAGATTAATAGGTACATGGACTCTCAAAGCACGAGAGTTTGGTTTCACTCTGAATTTTAATTAGCCGTAATTAGCCATTTTAATTAGCTTAATAAGAGGGCTTTGTTGTGAAAGAGGCAACACTTGCCTCTTGTTGCCCTCCTGGTCTTTATGTTTAGAGATTGCAGCACTGGTATCATTAAAGGAGATGGGAGTGTGGATTCCATTATGTGTTTTAGCTCGTTTTCTTACCAGAAAAAAAAAAACCTCTCTGGAAAAAAGGCAAAACCCATCCCTGCATCACGTCTGTTCTCACAGAGAACCTGCGTCTGCTTTCTTCTCACAGAGGGAACCTCTGTCCATTCTCTTCTCACAGACGGAACCTCTGTCCATTCTCTTCTCACAGACGGAACCTCTGTCCATTCTCTTCTCACAGATGGAACCTGAGCTCATGCCATCCTGCCTGGCCTTGCGGCCGCAAAATAAAACATTAATTTCAGACCACACCGTTATTTATGGTTGATGGTGCTCATTCATCACAAGCAGAAGGTTTCTGCCTCCGATGCAGGACTGCTCTGGAATACACAGACAAGTGTACATAAAACTGCTCCAAGAGGAGAGAGCGACTGTGCCCTCAGGCCACCTCAGCGCAGTTAGGCAAGCATCCTCACCAGCACCCATCAGCATGATCCCAACAAACAGCAGGGTCCTGCTGCAAGAGGCTTCAGTGTGGAAATAAGCAGGGTGCAAAAGCACCCAGTAATGAATTTTCATAGCACAGGGATGTTAGCGAGGTTGTTCACATCCCAAGCCATAACACAAAAGCAGAGTCCAGAAGGTGTGCAAGGGTTAGGCTGGAGGCGAGGTAGCGAAGGGAAGCACAGGCCAGTACACAGGTCAGTACACAGGCCAGTACACAGGTCAGTACACAGGCCAGTACACAGGGCAGCAGGAGGCAGGAGAAACACTTGCTACGCAGCATGAGGTTGGCAAAACTTTGCAACAAGGAAGAGGAACTGAGCGATATGACATGGGAAATGATTAGAGGCGGAGAATGAAGTAAACAAGGAGCAGGCCGAGCTGGTAACAAACTGTTGAGCTCGATCACGTGTGCCAATACATCACGGACTGGTTTCGATCTGGGCAGGGCAGTTACTGTCTGAGAATCAGGGATGTGCATGGAACTTGTGATATAGACAAGATGTTAGGAGAGGAAGCTGGAATACAGGCTCTTCCTGACCCACATGGTTGAATGTTCACAATATAAACAGACAGAAACATGTTTTTATTATGGTTGGCAAATGAAAGCAGCAGCAGAACAACACTAAACACAATCAAACATCAGATGGCCACAGACTAGCGTCAGCTAACCACAGCTGAACATCAGCCAAACATAGTCAGCTATTGGTTGAATACAGCCAAAACATCAGCCGAATACAGTCGTACATCAGCTGAATACAGACAGTCATCGACCCGACACAATCGTACATCAGGCGGAAAACAGCTGAACATCAGCCAGAAAAAGTCAGACGTAATCCGAACACAGTTCAAACATCAATTGAACACTGTATAGCATCAGTCGACCACATTCAAAAATCAGCTGAACACAGTAGAACATCAGCCAAACATCAGCTCAACACAGTACAACATCAGCTCAACACAGTACAACATCAGCCAAACATCAGCTCAACACAGTAGAACATCAGCTCAATACAGTAGAACATCAGCCAAACATCAGCTCAACACAGTAGAACATCAGCCAAACATCAACTCAACACAGTAGAACATCAGCTAGTTTTATGGTGCTCCACATATCAATTAATGTTTTCAGTGAGTCTCCTGCCATCTTCACTTTAATTTGATTACTCTGCAGTGAATAATTGGACAGAAAACCAGTGCTTAGCACCATTCTCCATACCATTTAATTAATGTCTGTGTGTAAGAGCACATAAGAACTGAAGAAAACAGGAAGGCAGTAGCCATTCTCTGATCCTTCAGACGTTAGTCAGATGCACACCACAATCTTTTATCCTCTTCTGAGAGGCTTTTACGGGGGTCCAGCTCTCTCTGAAGGTCATGGAGGTGTGACGGATCAGAGTGAAGAACATGGTGTTCTCTCGAATGGCAGCTTAGTCTGAGCAGGTGTTACTGCCTCAGAGATGCAGCTAATAGCAATCTGTACCATGATTAAAATGCACAAAAAGCTTTGGTTCTAAAGCGAGTTCATTCAACATATAACAAGAATAATGGCACAGTTCCACAATTGTTCATGCAGATGTTTTCAACTTTTTCTGGCGGGTTGGTGTTAGGTGTTTATATACCTAGCAGCTGTAATGATGGTAATTCTCATTCATGGCTGTGTATAATTACGAATAACTATGGTTACCGGGGACTGTCGCGTTGTACGCCTTTTTGCTTGTGATCTTATCAGGTCATACCTATAAGGGCAGCAATGTTCAGCTGATATTCATTCTCTTAGTTTTATTGGTTTAGAACCTGCATTCCTGAGATCATAAGGCTGCAGCTCAAAGATCAATACAGTTCTGATCAAGATAACCTAAATGACACCTGATGAAACTGAGTGAGGTAATTACATATGACCACAGACACACACATAGGCACACAGTAACACACACACACAAGGTCTTTTATCAATACCTCCATGATTGTGCAATTCCATTTGACTCTAATACAGGACTTTAAAAACCTTCTTCAGGTATTGATTGGAGGGCCACCGAGGCACTATTGCATGTAATTTTCTCTTTCTCTCTGTCCCCCTCTCTCTTTCTCTCTCTCTAACTTTCCCTCTTTCTGTTCCTTTCTCTGTTCTTTTCTTTCAGCTTCACTCAATTCCTCTATGAAACTCAGATCTCATCAACCTCTCTTTCACTGTTTGCCAAACAACTCCTGCCATCACCTTGGACAACTGCCCCATAAGTCATTCAAAGTGGCTCCACTTTAAAATCATGAACCCTTCCATTATTCTCCCGTCAGAGGGCCTTCAGTCTGAGTGGCCACGTTTGGCTTGTTCCATGCACAGAGCAGGCAGGCAGTCTGACCACCAGGGCTCTATACAGAGCTACATACACAGCATATAAGATTGGGTTCTAACTTATATGCTTCTGTTATAGTTTTTGGTATTATCTACTGCACAAGGATAGTGTGGAACCAAACATTCAGATATCTGGAATCAAATATTCATAGCTCGATCCATGTGAAAATTATTTATAGTATTTTTTTGCAGTAATTTTAAAGTACCGGTAAGTTATTTGATATCACTGTTATGTGTTGTGGTGCTTTAGGTGTTAGGTGTGGCTGGAATAGCAAGGTGTCAGATCAAGTTTCCCTTTCTTCCGGGGTCGGGGGTCGATATGGTGTGCATCTGCCTCGCTCAGGCCGTGAGCTCTTCGGCAATGTTCTTCATCTGCTAGCAGCTGGAGGCCTCAGCTGCGTTTATCACAGCGTTCTTCACAGTGTGGTGATGCACTGGCCGACATCGGCGCCAGACGCTGTCACCTCCGTTACAAGGACACGTGGCTTCAGGTGTCAGCGATCTGACAGCATTTAGCCCGACACTCTGCGCTCACCGTAGGCAAATGCCGCACGGCATAGGACAGCATCTCGAGGCGCACGTTTACACGGCAGCGGGGAAGGAGGGAAGCTGATGGATTGTGGGTAATGACTTTCATCACTCTAATATCAAGCCATGCAGATTCATCACCTACGTATCTGCACAAGCGCATGTGCACTCACACCAGTGGAAGTAGGTCTGCCTTGACTGATAGGATGACTAAAATGGGTTGCTTTCTTTGATTTTCGAGTAGAATAGTTTGCCAAACAAACGAGGCTATCATTTCATTATATCCCAGAAGAGCTGCCTCTCTAGAGCACATGGAAATGACCTGATTTCTACCTGATTAATGGTTGATTTATATATATATATATATATATATATATATATATATATACTCAAACATATATATATACTCAAACTGTTCTGTACAATGCTGTTGTTTTCCTGACCTTAGAACAGTCGATGATTTGTAGAAGATAGAAGAGAATCCTGTATTGTATTGCCAGAAAGAACATTAGCTGTCTGAACAGCTAACCTTTTAGCTAACCTTGAAGTTTCTGTTTCCAGAGTTCTTCATTTGTCTGGTTAAGGGAAGCTGTGTTACTCTGTGTATCTAATCTCTTACCTGGGCAATGAAAACCACATGGGAGAAAGAAAGGACCTGATAATAACAGTTCTACAGTCATCTTTATCTGGGAAGTTCTCACCTTAACTAACGACAGAAACAGCAACACTGATCTCGGATCCCTAGAACACTGCACTTGTAGACTTCTGTCTTGTACAAGTTCTTGGAAAAGAAGACACTCTGTTCTGTAGAAGGAATGAGTCCTCAGCTGGCCAGGCAGAGAAGTTTTCAAGGCCTGGTCACAACTAATGAATCGTTTAAGTAATTAGACTGTAGAACACACAGTTCATATTTAATAGTTTATGGGTGCACATTAGAACAAATGATTCTATGCAAATAGAGGTCTCTGGCTGCGGCTCAGTCATTGGTTAGTGATTTGTTCTCTCCCTGCTGCTGGGAGTAACCCACAGGCCAATAAATGACCACCATCTGCATAGCTGAGCTGAATGGCAATTTTTAATGGCTCGCATTTCTGGAATGGAACGTCAGTGCACACGGGATTCCAGAATTGTTATTCCAGAGAATGTCATTGTCCTTCACCTGTCATATTGCTGCAGCAATTAGAGGCTCCAAGAGACTGATGGGTATCACATTGGATCATGCAGGAAATTCAATCAGTGGCCCCTGAAAAATGACAGCACTTCCATCCAGCAGGTCACATTCATTCAATTCCCCGGCATTCCCCCAGGATCCTAATTGAATTGGAATGTCAAGGATTTGCAGTGTATGATACATTCGACAATTGCATATTGAATGAAGACCCTAATGTGTAATGTCCACGATGGTGCGCGTTTGGAAGATGCACGCTTGGTCAGTCCTTTCCCAACATGAGACGGAGACAAGAGACGGAGCCGAAGTGGCCCACTCGGGTCGGAGACTTACGTCTGTCACCTTGTCCCATGCCGTTAAGCCAAACTAACGCCCCTGCGGAGCAGACATCTTTTAGCTGATGACAGCGGAGTGTCATGGATCCATCTGTCAAGCCGTGTCCTCCTGTTCATTTGAAGGGTCTTTCAGCAATGACTCCTCCATCGTGAAGGAGCTGGGGAGCTTCTGGTGTTGACGGAAAATATTTAAAAGTAGCTAGTTGAGATATGTTCAGGAAGGAGAGAGGTATGTGAGGACTTAGAAGCAGACACAGCAGGTGCCTGAGGGACGTTTGATCGCAGAAGGTTTTAAATGGAATTGAGCTCTGGTCTCAGGGGTATTCCCTGATGTGCTGGGAGTTTCATCTCCATGTACATATTTCAGTTCAGACACCAGTATGTAAATCCAAATCAAAACCAGATCGGCAAAGAGATCTCATTTGGTTTTGAAATGAAAGGGGCAGGTAAAAAATTAAAGGAGGATAGAGCTTTATCTAAAAGGACTTTAGATGTCAGATGTGTCATTACTTGCTTGAGTGGACACTAATGTGTCTCACTAACCCCACTGTTACTTTCCCAGAGTTCACATTAGAGGAATGTGTGTGTGTGTGTGTGTGTGT
>JAOYMR010000002.1:5145723-5159210 GCA_025802075.1 Tenebrosternarchus preto
GTGTCAGTCTGTCTTACTGTAAAGAGAGAGAGAGACAGAGAGAGAGAGAGAGAGAGAGAGAGAGAGAGAGAGAGATGTACAAAGAGAGAGAGAGAGAGAGAGAGAGAGAGAGAGATGGACAAAGAGAGAGAGAGAGAGAGAGAGAGAGAGAGAGATGGACCAGCACAATGAAACATCAAGAAATTGTACTAGTCACAACAGCAGAAAAGGAAATTAAATAAAGCCCTGAACATATTCTAAGAAATTTGGAAGTCATGGCAACAAATGTTCTTGCTGTTTTCTATTCTGAACTCTCTGCTTGACCTGAAACCCTTCTGGCTTCTTCAGCCTTGAATGGTGTAAAAATTAATTTCTCCAGATAGACCACTGACTGAGATACTGATAGCAAGACACTTTTTGATGTGGTCATAATGCAGAACACTAAGAGTTGTGGTTTTCAGAGAACTTCACCTTCTTGTGAACTTCTACACTGCAATTTTGCCTGTTTCTAGCACACTGCATCTGCACACCTGGTCTCTTCCTTGGATAAACATTCTTTTGTACAAATCATTTTAGATTTATTAATTAGCTTTCATGAAGAAAAAAATTGCTTTTTGTTAAATAGACGATGTTCCTCTTAAAGCTGTTTTAGGTAAGATTGAGAAGACTGGACTTAGTTTGTCAGTTCAAATGAGTGCAACTACCAGGCCCCTCCCCTCCCTCACTGTTGTACTTTTGCCCCTCCTCCAAATCCCACTGTTCACATTGTAAAATTTTAATATTCCTAGCCAACAAAGAAACCCAAAATAAAGCTTTTAGACATGAAAAGTAATATACAGAAGTATTGATTTGGTAAAAGTACTAGCCCACACTTCTTTCAGTGTTTGGTTGTTTGTTTGATCATAGAAACTGTTGTGGATAGAGCTAAATAAGCAGTAAGCCACTTATGAGAAAATGTAGCTGTGAGCACACAGGCACACATAAGTACCAGGAGAAACCCCAAATGGACATGACTGACTTTCACAAACAGCATCCAAATAAAATTCTAATAAGTAACCTTAGCATCAGAAATAAGCTAATGTTAGAATGACTACAACATCACAATAAAGTGAGAAATCACCAACTGTAACTGTAACCATTTACAGTTTTAGCTTATCAAATCAAAAATAAACCGCGCAGTGGGGTAATTAGCTACCTGTCCGGCAGAAACATGGCTAACTCTGTTTCCTGTCAGGTCCTGTAGGTCCTTTCACCTCTAAAAAGCCGCTGTGATGTTCATCCTTGGTCTAATTCTTTCTGTTTAACTTGCTTTTCTTCATCTGTTTACTTGTCTTTGTTCTTTAAGCTATTGTTGGAAAAGGAAGGATGGGCTGTTTTTCATTGGTCGGGGTTGTTTGTCCAGCAATGCTTTTGCAAGGTTCCTAAAGCCACTCACCGATTTGTGACTGAGAGCATGTGTGCGAACTTGCAGTGATTGACACTTCATAGGACACTCCTCCTGGTTCTAATTGGTTGTTGATTTCGGAACAGTGGATTCTTGAAAATGGCATTAGGAGAACTAGGCGGGGCCAGAATAGCCTGATTTTTTTTCACAGATAACTTGTCTTATGTACTACTGTCAGTACAACTATGGCAACTATGGTTATTTTTATGTTAGTATGTTAGTCCGGTAATTTGTGAAGTGGACTGGGAGGAGATTAGCCATATTTCGCTCTGGCAGTGTAGTTACTTACTAGGGAGTTCTGTGTTCATTCTGTACTTACTGCTCAGTCAGCTGGCGAGTCACCTTGTTGGAGATATCACCCTGGAGTAATATAGCTATATATTTATGGCTATGTTAGCAAAGCTGCTGTGTCACTGTTTCAGTTTAGAAGACGCATTGGAGCTTGGTTGTCCGGGAAGAAATTAAGCTAGGGTTCACCTGTTTCCTGTAACATAGCCTATATAGTTTGCATGCCTATAGCCAGCTATGAGGTCATTGGAAAAATATAATAGTTAAAAAATGTAATTTGAAGCTAAATACAACTGGATTTTAAAAGCAGTGGTTGGCAATTTCTCGCAGTGCTTAATTCAGTTTAGACTTTAGTGTGCACTGTGGGTGATAAAGGGCAACTACACTCCAAATGATTTGCAGTTTCCTAAGCCTCTCTGTGGAACAGCCAGCATCCAATCCTATGTTAACAAACTTAAAACTGTGAGAGGCCTGTCAGAAAAAGGGAAATTATTGAAATGGTGTACATATATGGAAAGTACAAGTCCAACAATAGATATCCTCAAAGTTTAAACAAGGGTGTAATATCTTTTCCTATTCTGAAGCCACGTCTGGATTAAACAGTGTGATGGATCTCACTCACAGCTGATACTGTGGAGATATGCTAAAATGCTAACTACCGTTAGTTATGTTAGTACACAATTGTTAGCAAACAAAGACAGTTAAATAGATAATTAGCAATGTGTGTTGTGTGCCATTTGAGTTTGAATATACCGGTTAAAGGAAAGTTGTCTAGTAACGCTCGCTGCAATGCTGAGACACATTTTAAACATAACTGGGTAGCTATAGTATCTTTTAGCATTTTGTGAATGGGTGGTCTACTTCCAGTTCCTTAGCTGCTCTCACCAGGCACCTGGATGCTGTGTGTATTGTTGCTGGTGACTTTAATCATTACAATCTAAGAACCATACTTCCAAAATACCACAGACACTTACACTTTCCAATCAGAGAGGAAGACGTATACGTGTACTGTATACATGATGGGCCCTCAGAGACTTGATCCCACCCTCACTTTGGGCAATCTGACCACTTCCTGTTTCTCAACCCTGCATACAAACAAACCCTCAAGCAAGCCCTCCCCACTAAGCAAATGTGTTAAAGTGTGGACTGAGTTCAATGATCAGGTACTACAGGTCTGCTTTGGCAACACTAATTTGTAAGTATTCAAAGCTGCTACAAGAGAACTGTACTGTTGATCTAGAGTAATGTGTACTGTTGATCTAGAGTAATGTGTACTGTTGATCTAGAGTAATGTGCCATGTGGGTAACCAGTTACATCAGGACTTGCACAGAGAATCTTATACCCACAAAATGCATCAGGACATATCCAAACCAAAAGCTGTGGCTTAACTGTGAGGTGCTATCCTCACTGTGCTCTGCTCCACTGTGTTTGTCTCTGCCGATAATGAGGACTACAACAAACGTCAGGTGTGACCTACGTCGAGCCATCAAGGAAGCCGAGAGAGAATACAGACTGAAGCTGGAGGGCTACAGCAACATTGCTGACAATCACTGAATGTAACAAGTAACAAGAACTGCAACACAGCACAGGCTATCAGGGCAACAAGAATGGGGGGGGTGGCGCCGGCTACAGATACACACTTCCAGATGATCTGAATGATTTTTATGCCTGCTTTGAAGTGTTTAGTACTGAGCCACAAAGGAGTGCTGTGGCAATGGGGAGCACACAGAGGGCATCGTTTACATTCTCAGTGGGAGAAATGAGCTGGACTTTGAGGAAGTGAATCCATGCACAGTGGCTGGCCCAGAAAACATCCCCAGGCTAAGCACTTAGGACTTTGGGGGTCTTTGGGGACATATTCAACATGTCCCTTGTACAAGCCACCGGCTTCTAGACAAGCACCATCTTACCCTTTCCCAAGAAGAGCCTGTTCACCAGTCTCTGTGACTACCAATCAGACTCCAATTGTGATGAAGTGCTTCGAAAGGCTATTCCTGACCTACATCCAGAAGAACACATTTGACTCTTTATAGACCCTCTTCTGTTAGCTTACCGTCAGAACAGGTCAACAGAGTATACTATGAATGCTACTATTCACATAGCCCTCTTGCATTTGGAGACCATTGACAGTTATGTGAGAATGCTGTTCGTTGATTACAGCTCTGCTTTCAACCTTGTCATACCATCTCAACGGACCAAAAAGCTCCCCACGTTTGGACTGTTGTATACCCTCTTTAACCAACCCTACAGCCAGGACTCGAGCCATAGCACACAGCCTTGGGAGGTTTCTGTATTCGAGTATCATACTCTACACTCACAGTTGTTCACGTACAACTGTGTTGCCTCCCAGACCAACATGAGTATCGTCAAATTTGCTGATGACACTACAGTTCTTGGACTGATTGTTGGAAATGCTGATACAGCACATTGAAGGGAGGTGGCATAGTGCCAGGACAACAGTCTTTCTTTTAACCTCAGCGAGACTAAGGAAATGATTGTTGATCAAAGGATGAGTGGGGCACAGTACATCACCACACACAGGGGAGGTGGAGATGGAGGAAGTGAACCCCTTCAAATTCCTCAGCATTCACATCAGTGAAGATCTCACCTACATCACTCCTGGTAAATAATTCACATCAGCACTTCTTGAGTGGACATGGCAGCAACATTTCTCAGCAATCTCTATAGGGATTAGCAACAAGAACATTCTCACCAACGGTATCTCAGTCTACTTCAAGTGTTCTATAAAGGACTGAAAGGCACTTCAGAGGGTGGTGAAGACTGCCAGAACCATCACAAAATTTCCTTTCTATCACTGGAGGATATTTACCATACCGGGGTATTTAGAAGAACACGCAGAAGATCACTCCCAACACACTCCCAACACCATGGAGATGGTACAGGAGTGTGAAATCAAAAACCAATAAATAGCAGGAATGGGTTTTAAGTGCAAACCATCAGACTGTGAATGACCACCACTGACACAAGTCCAATACACACACACACTGCTGAACATCGGTCTGCATCTACACACACTGAACATGACACTTTTTTAACCGCAGATTTTTTTCTCAAGAACATTTAAAACATGCTCTCAGTCAACCACAACGATGAGCACTTTACACTTAATAATACACTCTTTGGTTTCTTTTATTGCATGGTGGACATGCTTAGTATTGCATACGTACATCAAACATCTTCTGTTTTATTACAGATCCTTTATTTTATATCCTGCTTCTTTTTCCTTTCATATTTATATTTGTTGTTATTCTGCACTTAGATGGAATGGAAGGAAGTGTAAGAATTTTATTGTTCAGTGTTTTCTACGATAAAATGCCTGAATCCTGACTCTTGAGTCTGGAAACCACCAATAAAAAGGGTGGCGTGTACACCAGAATATAGTGGTTCATAATTAACTACATTAGACAAAATACTAGTATTAGTCAGTTTAAAAGGACATAGCATTTCATTGTCAGTACTAACTACCATTGGGACTGGTGCGTTTTTCCCTTGATTTTAATGACTTCTTCATTCACATAGTATAATTTGTACTACATTGGCAAATTATATTGTGAATCTAACTCTCAAACACATGTTGTAGTAATTTCTGTCTGCTTCTCTCTGATATTTCATAACTATTATTCCAAAAATGTGTTATTATTTCCTTTTTGAATATCTCTCATTGATATATCTGAAAATGCCATAGATTAATATGACAGGGATAACCACTGTGGGAGATGAGATTTAGCAAAAGCAACGCTGCAAAAAGTCCTTGTGTGTAAACTGGCACGTAGCATAGCATTCAGTAAGACAAAGCAATGGTTGTCATGCCATTATCTTTAAGAAAAAGTTCAAAACAGTAACCTGGTAGAGCATCTGGAGTAAAGAACCATGTTAAATATACATATCCTGGCCGAAAACTATTTCTTTCATACTAGTAGGTTAGCTTAGCATTTCACACAGTGCCACCACTGATCACAAAACATCTTAGGTAGATGATGTGATCAATAACAGCAGGCTAACGACACGTTTCAGAGCAAACTTGGAAGTTACTCTCAAGATTTTTATCCTTTATTTTTACAGCTAGTTAACTAAAGTTATAAATAATCTTACATTAATTATTTATACTATATATTTATTATTCATTCTGCAATATATCAATATGAAAGCTCCACACCTACCTTCCAGTAACATACCAACTCAATGATAACTCATTTTATCGATGCCTATCAGCACAGAGTAAAAGGCAGAATAATGTTTGTTTCTTGTAAACAGCATCATGTGTAATTGATGTGCAATTACACAAAGTGTAACTTTGACTAAATCTAACTACCCCAAGACTTATATAACTGAGCGCTTGGTATTATAGAATTAGGTCTAAACATTTTGCATTAATTTTGAATTGTCTACATTTGATGGAGGTATTTGTATTAACCCTTTAGACTACTCTTCTTTTTGCAGACAGCAAGCTTTATGATTCATGTGCTAACCCCATTTTTCAATATGGATTCCCATTTATTCGAATGCAAATACAACGGATTTTGCTGCCTCAACAAATAGATACAAAAACATTTAATGTATGCTCCGCAGGTGCCCATTTTCAGAAACCTAATTAAACACATGCCATTAGATTGGGATTACAGCATTCGCTAAAATGGATTTTGGATTAAAATAGATTAACATTTCCATAACGCGTGAGATTACTGCAAGGTTTTAGTTGCAGCTTTGTAGAGTTTTATAAAAGCTTGCTCCAGTAGCTTTTTGTGTTTTCCATAAATCAAACCCTTCTAGCAACAGGCAGCGTCACCTAAAAATGAGATAAAAGCAATTAGAGTCCATGAAAAGGAAGACATTTGTTGTGTGGACTGAAACTACTTCAGAGCACACAGTCTACAAAACACCATCTCCTGTCTGGGCAAAAATGTACTTTTATATGCATATTGATTCAGCATAGCTGTGGTTGAGAATCACCATTTCAACGAATGAGGAATCAGCGGGGGGTGTGTGGCACCTGTGATTCAGAAAATCACCTGTTTTACATTGGAATCGGAGGAATGCGTTTGTTTCTTTTCTCGAACACTTGAGCATATGTGTGCAGCGATCGATTCTCACTGCGATACGTCCTGTTACGAGGACCGTGCTGTGTTTGCTAAACTGTGCCCTAATGTAGTCGACTGGGTGGCCCTTCTGAAGACCCTGCACCAGACTGATGACCACAGCACGCTCATCTGCCAATTCAGCTGTATTCATGCTACTGACTAACAGTCGTTTAAACTGCTGGAGAGCCCCTGGCTAGGGTTTGGATAATGAATGTTTGTTATTTCCGATAATAATGACTTCGGTGATGCTCATTACGTTCTTTTAACAGCCCAATTAATTTACCACAGAAAATGTCAAAGGCTCTTCCCCTCTGTTTCCTTTCCCTCTCTCCTTCTCTCTGTCTCTCTCTCCATTTCTCTTTCCCCCGTCTCTCTTCATCTCTATCTTCATATATTAATTTTTTTATTTGTCTCTTTCCTGTGCTGCTCACATCACATTTGTTCTCTTCTGATGGATAGAGTTGGTGCATTGCATAAAGTTGGTATCGGGGAATGTGGCAGCCTAGCACTGCGTTTCCTACCAGGGGGAATGTGGCAGCCTGGCACTGCGTTTCCTACCAGGGGGAATGTGGCACCCTGGCACTGCGTATCCTACCAGGGGGAATGTGGCAGCTTGGCACTGCGTTTCCTACCAGGGGGAATGTGGCAGCCTGGCACTGCGTTTCCTACTGGGTGGAGTGTGGCAGCCTGGTGCTGCCATCGTTCTCGCCTCGCTTGCCTCTCATTAGCCAGCACACAGCAACAACCTAAAAGCCTTAGCCTGCCGTAACCCACCAAGAAACAGCTCAAGGCCAGTGATGATTAATTACATAAGCCAGGCAAATTTATTGTCACCATGTTAGCAGAATTTTAGCAGGCGACAGGCACCTCCAGCCGGGTGCTGTTATGAATCTCTTCTTCATTAACCGCTTTTATCCGCATGTACACTCAGGAAACGACAGCAGCTGCAGTGGGGTTTCCAGAGCAGACACTGGCTGTTTGATCGATGGGGGGAGTCGGTGTGAAGCCTGTTTAAAAAGAGCAAACCACCCGTCAAACTTTATTTTCTGTCTGATAGGAGGTTTGTTTTCTTGTGCTGTGCGTCTCTATTGCAGGTGACATGTCTGACTCTGTCGGTCAGGGCTGGAAATGTTGGACAGTTTTCTGAGACCTCAGTCCCTGCTGGTTGTGATGTTCTGGTGGGGTAGACACAAACACATGACAGTCCCAAGCTGAAGGCGTGTAGAAGCTCTAGTGATATGGCTGGGAGCAGGGGAGCTGCTCCCCTGTTCACACAGCTGGGCTCTGGTTGCACAGCGTGACCTGCCCTGTCAGTGACCCATTTAGAAAAAGACTCTAAAAACCCACCCAACTAAAAGAAATCCTTTACTTCACTTTAATCTGAGCTTAATCATAATAGAGGGAAGAGCCAGGAGCAAGTTTCCTGCCAGCCTCACCTTTAGTGGACAAAAATGCTCTGAGCCTAGAGATTTAGAAGCTCTGTGAATGTGGTGTGTGTGTGTGTGTGAGGCTTTAGTAGGTGCTTTATAGAGACCCTGTCTAATCAGAGTGTATTCTCTTACTTCCTGCAAATAGATTGTAGTGGGGAAGCTGTCAGGTTAGGTGTGCAAACACAGTGAAATGCAGGTTAAAGGTAAACCGTTTAACGCATCCCCTCACAGGGTAATCCAAAAACAGCGTCAATAAACAGCCTAGGTTCAGTAGCAGCAAAGACAACCGTACAGACAAAGCCGACTAAGGACAAGAGAGCAAAAACAAACAAACAAAAAAGAGTAAGCTGGCATAAATCCAAAATACACAAAGAGGTAAAAGTATAATGATCAACAGGCTTGGAAACAGACAAATGCTGAGCAAGATTTCTCCAAGATAAACAGGTAAGGAAAACTAGGCACAGGTGAACTTAATAGACAGGGGATTGGGAACGCACAGGAGGATTATGGGGAACGTAGTCCACAGGAGGCAGTCTGGAGGCTACAGATGTGACAGAAGCTAGTGCCCGAAAAGACAGTGGTTCATGAGCGTGTGTTCAGGGGCACAGTGGTGGAGAAGGGCAAGCGACTTTCATGCTGTTAAGTTCTACAGAGCAACTTGCAGTGAAATCTAACACAGTTGAGTTTGCTCCATAAAGCAGCATTTCCATTTGCAAACCATTCCTTGCAAAACAACCACTGTTTTCCTCTGAGAATGGAGATGGCCTGGTCAGACTTTAAAACACAACAAAAACTCGACTTGATTTGTAGGATTACAAGGATCTGTTATGTCCACAGTCACATCATCTCACTTTAGAAACGGCATGACATTCCCAGTTGCTTAATGTAGGCACTGAATAATTCACAGCTGTTAGTGAATAATATACCTTCATATTAATAACTAAAACACCTAGTTTCAGATGTTATATCAGCTCAGTTCAGGTCAGTGGTAATGGCTGTACAGTAATAACATCAGAACTTGTGCTGCTACTGTGTGATGAATATACCTGCTCATTTAAGGGGGTTTCTACACATAGGACTTTTTAAATGAAACAAACTCAGTTCTGTTAAAGTGAACCAAGAGGGTTACCAGTTGTAGCTGACCTTGGTTATTTTATGTTCACAAAGCAAAGAAAGCTGTGTTCTCTTCCTAGTCCTCTTTACCGCTGATGAGATCTTAGTCCACGTGTTATTCTCACAGCTCTGTTAAACCTCAGATCCCATCTGCATAACATCAGATTATGGGTAGTGTAGTCAAGGTGGCCACTTTTAAAGCTGCTGTTATTTGGGTCTCCTGCATTATGGGTAGTGTAGTCAAGGTGGCCACTTTTAAAGCTGCTGTTATTTGGGTCTGCTGTATTTTCATGAAGCAGCTGAAATGAGATAATAAAAACAAAAGTGACATAAATTGCTAAACCCAGAGGACACAAACATGCAGAAGACTGTCGATCTGTCTGCAGGACCACACAACCCGATGTTCAGTCATTTTTCTCAAGTTTGTTTGTGACCTGTGACGATTGTTGTTGTGTATGACAAGCATTGAGGTTCACAGTGAATAAAAGCATCAAACAGTGATTTCAGGTGCAGGCAAACACAGAAAGAAAATTCAGGTTTCAGTATTCATTTGATTAGATTTGAATGAACAGATTTTAACTTCTTCATAAACAAGACTTGTGTTTGAAACAGGCGCTATATGTGTTAGCGGAGTCCGGGTATTTTCATCTTCAGTCCTTGAATCCTAATGACCTGCATAGTTTCAAATGTTCTGATCCAACTCATCAGCTCCATGTCAAGCCTTTGGGAAGAGGGCAGTGAATGGCATTATGGATAATGTAGTTCCAGACTTAAGTGTGATTGACAAATGTAATGCCGTTCATGGATTATGGTTTTATATGTTGCATGTGGCACAGACGTGGCGGTGATGGTGTTTTCTGATGGCAGCGAAGCATCTTGTGGATATTAGATTCCTGTTTAGGAGAACAAGGTCATCCAAGCTTTGGGAAAAATTGCTTGTTAGATAGAAAAGTCAAATCCAGTGAGAAAGAACATATTAAATGAACTTGATTGTTATTCCGATGCTGTTCACCAACAAACTGGAATAATTAGTTTGCGTTTTGCTGCATAATCCTTAATCCACTGTGGAATAGTGGAATAGTGGAATAGTGGCCGTGTCTATGTTTGCTGTTCCTTCTCAATCCATTAATAATGCATTTCTGTTTGAAAGTGCAAATTGAAATCCGACTTAGTCATAACAAGCAGTGTGCCCTGTATTTACCAAGCTCTGCTATGTTTACCCAGCCCTCAGGCGTGTGTGATGGGGTCCAGCACCCTACTTAGATGTGCGCACACACACACACACTCACCACACACACACACACACACAGTCTGGAGGTCACGGGCTGCTGAAAAAGTCCCCAGTGGTGCGACAGGCTATCACTGAGGCCCCTGGAGACCCTCTCAGTAGGAAGCAGTATTTATACACACACACACACTCAAAAACATGCACGCGTACATCCACACCAGATGTTTATTCAAATGAGTGGTGTGAGGATTTTTGCATTTGAATGAGAAAGAGGAGAGAGTCATTAAGATCAGCTTGTATAAAATAGCCATTCTCTCCTGTATGGCTTTTTGTCATGCTAATCACCCTCTGTGGAAGCCATGCACTCTGGATGTTGCTCACACGCACGCACAAATGCTCACCTGACACGTGTCTTTTCTCTCTTCCCTTCCTCATATCCGTTTTGGGGTTTCTCCTTTTTCACCCAGCACTCCTGTACTGTCACACTGAGGAGGTCTCCACAGCTGTAGGAGAACTGACTCTCATTACACACCTGCTGTTGTCTGCTGTGTTATATAGTTCTCCAAGCACCATTGCTTCCCCGGAGCCCCTGTCGCATCAGCTGAAGGCCAGTGTTTCTATACTCTTGCTTTGTGCCACTCAGACAAATTAACTCGTCACTTAATTATTCAAAGTGTTTTGCTTTGTCTGTAGTGTTTGCACCCTCCGCAATCGGTGGTTGAGTGCCTGCCCCCGGTGGCAGAGGAGGGGACTGCAGTTTAATGGAAATCTTTAGCATTTAATTAGTGCAACACACTACTGATACAGCGGCAGCACAGCTAATGACATATCGATGCTGGTGTGTAAAACCTCCTCCGCAGTGATGATCAGAGGTACACAGAAGGTAGGAGGTACAGATCGGAAGTACAGAGTACAGCACTTTCTTTGTGAGGAAGTATCTGTTGTCAGATTGCTCAGAACAGAGGCTGAAGATGGTTGAGGTGGGTAACCTCGGGTTCAAGCACGCTGGCTGTGTGCCAGGAGGTCACTGGAGGCTCCGTTCTGAGCCAGGGGTTCAGGGGTACGCTTGCCCCTTTCATCTGGCTGATGGTGTTTAAGGTCTTTGAGAACCCAGCTGATGATGTGGGCTCTGGCAGTGTGCCAGACTGGGTGATGTATGTATACACACGTGTGATCATTTCACTGAAAAAGTGGAGTAAACTGAGTGTCTTCTTCAATTGACTGAAAGTTGTCATCCTTTTCATTCTCTCTTTCTCTCACTCTATCTCAGTGTATCTCTTAGCAGTGTTTTTTTAATGCCTCCACTGGTATGTAGTACCTTGCTTAGTTTTCCTGCTGTGATGAATATGGCTGGCTGGGCCGCCATCACCACGAGCCTGAGGGTCACACTGGTGGGTGGAGGGTTAGGGGTGCGGTGGGTGGAGTGGGAGGAGTTACACGCCACCCTGTTTCTCACCTTTATGCCTTGGTGATGGAGGTGATGCTGAGATGTATCAAGTTATAAAACACATCCCACAAGTGACCATTTCACACATTTTTTCAGCTTGTATTAGTTCAGAGCTCTTGTATATTACTCTCTCTCTCTTTCTCTCTCTCTCCTCTCTCTATCTCTATCTTTCTCTCTCGCTCTCTGACTCACTCTCTCTGGCAGAATCTGTGACAAGACATATAAATTCACAAACCAGAGATGTGTTGTTTACCTTTGTGCTTCTTAGATCTTTTTCCTTTTCTTTGTTCCTTTCTTTTATCATCTTCCATGGTGGTGCAGGTGTTTCTGCTCTCTGAATAACACTCACTGATACTATACTCTCTGGATAACACTCACTGATACTATACTCTCTGGATAACACTCACTGATACTATACTCTGGATGTCACTGATATTATGTCTCCATTCTCATCACTCCTGGTGTTTGTTGCCATTTTTAGGTGTTTCCATTTGCAGTTCAATCTGCATAAATCCACTTATCTCCTTGTCTATAATTCTTATAAATTTCATACTGATTTTGTTGACATTGTGCGACCATCTTGGCTCAGTTGCACAGCAATCTAGTTGATTCTGTACATCTGACAACGGTGTGCAATCATCATTTTAAATAGAGAGCACATTTGTAGAAAACTCGGGCGGTCTCCAAGAAGAATGAAATCAATAACTAATTTTCCTGGTGAAATGTGTTCTCCATATCTGAAGAAACGAATATGCTTGAACCTGATTTTTGTGGATCACTCCAACAAAGCATTTGTTTTTATAACATAGGCTCTATATTTAGGGCTATTTTATTTAATGATGAGCAGACTGATGTTGGCAGGGATAATGGTTTTATGATGGTTGTGGTCGTAATGACAGTGTCATCACCATAAGCTGCAAAGCGCTGGATCTGGAGGGCAGCCGTGGGTTTCCTGTGGGGACACCTTTGAGCGGATTATGTTTCCAATCTTCTCCAGACTGTCCTGGATGATGAAAACATGGATGTGCCCTGTGACCTCAGCTTCTATCACACTGTCCAAACATGTGAAGCATGACTACTCAAATCCGATCACATGCCAACACCCCGCGCCCCCCAGACATACACACACCTAACATATTTCTAATTTCTAAGTTTCCATCAGAGGAAGGATCATTCTCCTCTCAGACTTCTCTGTTCATTTTGCTGTGTTGGTATCTGAAACAACTGTTGTCTTTAGTGTAGAAATGCAGGTCTCAGAGCGGTCTGGATTAGTGCTTATATAGAGCACATAGAGAGTGACCTCTAAATCCTTACTTCAGAAAGGCCTCCAGAGCTTTGGACAATGACCCTTGGATACTCTGTGATGGTGAGGTGAACAGAGATAGGAGCTCAGTGATAGTGAGGTGAACTGAGGAGCTCTGTGATGGTGAGGTGAACAGAGATAGGAGCTCAGTGATA
>JAOYMR010000002.1:5174170-5193077 GCA_025802075.1 Tenebrosternarchus preto
ACCCCGCACCTCTTCTTTGACTTACTCCTCTCCTCCCCCACCAGTTCTTCCGAGCTCAGGCGTCCTCCCCTCCACCCCCCGCGACGTGGCCCCTGTCCTAGTGTCCAGCCGTTTTGTGCGTCTTGGATGGCGCCCCCCGGTGGAGACTCGCGGGACCATCCTCACCTATGGGGTCTTCTACTCCCAGGAGGGAATTAACAGGTACGTTTTGGGGTTGTTCAGAGACACCAGGGAGCAGCGTTTCTCCCAGATACAGCCAGTCGGGCGGGGAGACGTCTTCCAAAACAAAACAAAACGCACAAAAAAACAGCCCAGCATCTGCTGCAAAGAGGAAGAGCAATTAAAGGAAAAACGGTTGCCCTCAGGCGAGTATTAACAACCCCCCCCCCCCTCCCCCCGGCACTCTTTATCGCCCTCAGCAGTGATGAAGAGGAGGAACAGAGCAGCCCTGTTCTCCCAGATTGTAAAAATAAACGAGGCAGGGCCAGGGAGAAGCAGGACGCTCATAATTAGCAGAAAGCAGTCGTCACGCACTTCTCTCCTCCCTGGGAGAGAGACGAGGAGGGAGCAGCCATGTCTTTGCACTAAGCTTGGTCTGCAGGTGAATGGAGACCCCCCATGCCAGGCCTGGTGGTGGGGAAATCACAGCCACTCAGGAAAGATCAGCTGCTGGGCCTGACAGGATGAACGTAATCCTCAGAGTCTGGTGTACCACAGAAATAAATCAATGACCACATGAATCAAAAAATGCCTCTTTGGAAAATAGATAAACAGGTTGGGTACTTTGTTTCACTTCACACTTTAATTAAAAATAAAATTTGAATCATAGTCTATAATAATGCATTGAATCAAGCGTTATTTGTAAACTAGTTTTTCCTCATGTCAGTGTACAGTTTGCAATATAAATGATATTGGCAGTTCACTACTGTAAGGGAGAAGTATGTTATTTTCTCTTTAAGGATTGACTAAAGTTTTATTTTTAATTTAATAAAACTTTGAAGGGAGCCTGTTTGAACCTTAATGCAGTCACTTTCATGTAGTGGAGGAGCTGGGGAGTCAGAATTTTAAACTGTTTGCAGGAGTTTAGAAGGTGTTTTTAGGCTGATCTCAGGTCAGTTCCTGAGAGTAGATAGTCTGTGTATTAACTTTTGTGGTATTTTATCGGGATGGGATGACAGTATCTAAGTGCTTGGTTTGACTTGGGTCTTGTTTCTGCTCTACAGGGAGCGTTCAGTGAATGTGACGGAGGCAGAGACCCTTCAGCTGACAGTGAACGGCTTGAAACCTGAGTCAGTCTACACCTTCAGGGTGGTGGCCTACAACGAACTGGGCCCAGGAGAGAGCTCCGAGCGTCTCCGGGTCTCCACCCAGGCCGAACGTAAGTTCCCAGCATTCAGTGTGTGTGGGATGGGGGATGCAGTTGGGCTCGAGGCAGAAAGGTGGAGGATCCAGGCTGCCAGGCTGCTGGCTTTACCGAGCTGACTTTACAACCCGGAGGACTGAAACAAACTGCAGTCAGTTTGCATTGTGGAGCAGCTAAATTCAGTTAGGACTGGAGTCTGGGAACCTCTCTGGACTCAACATCAAAAGCAAAGTGCTAAGTACCAAACACATGCACAACTGTATGATAAACCCCCTTTTTTCACATACATTTTTATTGATTTTAGTTTATCCTTTTTTATTGAGGTGCATAGATTTCCAGGCAGGGTTTGAGATAAACAGCATATTAGTTACGTTTCCGAATGTTTCGCTGCACTGGTTATGAGTAGTTGTGACATAATGCATTTGAATAGGTTGAATATTCATGTTGCATAAACTAAAAACTGAACCAAGTCTTTTTAAACGATGTGCGTTCTTTGAGAGGTCTTTAGGGCCACCAAGTAGTACTTTATTTTTGAATTGACCCTTTTCCAGTGTCACATATACACCTCTGAAGTGATGTTGCTTAGATCTTTTTTGGTAAACAGATGCAGTAATTTTTTTTCTAAAGTGAGGTTTACATGCCCCTCATTCTAAATTACAACTGCTGTGGAAGCGAATATTAAATTATATTATTATATTAGTATTTTCTTTTTGGTGTCACCTGAAGTTATGAGCAAATCGACATCCCGGCACTAATGAGCAGATTAACTAGCCTGGCTTTAATCAATACTACCCAAAGTACAACTTGAGCAGAACTAAATGAAAGGGCTTCCAGAATATTCTCTTAATTGTCTCCCCAACACTTGCCTTAAGTGTGTTACGAAGATTAAGAAATTAACCACAAAGGAAAACTTGTAACTCAGTTTAATTGAAACACTTCTCAGGTAATTCAGAGCGCACTGTTCACATAAAAAACATTTGAGCTGACTTCTCACCCTTGTTCTCTGAGTCTAATTCCCTGGTATTGGCTTCCATTATCGACCTTGTAGTACAGGAAGGAGCATTGGTCTGCTAGCTCCACACGTCTTTAATGAGGCTCTGTGGAAATGTTCAATAGCTTGACCTTTCCATCGCACCACAAAGGCCAGGTTTATGCCCAAAGCTCTCGATCCGTACAGAGCAACTGCACGCAGTGTTTCAAATCCACTCCTCCTCACCCCAGCACCTCCTCGCACCAGCACCTCCTCGCACCAGCACCTCCTCACCCCAGCACCTCCTCACCCCAGCACCTCCTCACCCCAGCACCTCCTCGCACCAGTGCCCAGTCTTTCCTTCACACTCTTTATTTCTCTGGATTGTATTGTTCGCCTTAAGCACTGCACACTGAGCTGGCGGCAGCTCGTTTCTCTAGCAACCGTCCCCAACACCTGGATTACCATTTGTTTGAATATGCGCATATATTAATGTGAGGCGAGGTTGTACAGGGTATCAGCAGGCAGCCCCGATACAGTGTGAGATCAAGACACACTGGCGCAGCAAATTGACCTTCACTCTCTAGTTTAAGCAGCAATTTAAATAGGAGGATCTGATATTACGAATGTGGAATTCAAAACAGTGAGTATGTTGGTGGTTTTTTTTTTTTTGTGGAGCTAAAATTTTTGTGTAATAAAAGGGTGTTAAATATTCACATTATAAATGTTTTGTGAAATATCAAGTAAAAATTCTATACTGATGTTTGAAGAGCATCACTGAGTTGATGGAATGTTTTGATGGGATGTTACTTTGGGTATTGCTATCATGGGATGTTAAAATGCAGGCAGTGAGTTTATTTTGTCTCTCTTGCTTTGTGTGTGTGTGTGTGTTTGTGTTGTGTGTTCCCCAAGCAGTGCAGGTCCCAGGCCCTGTGGAAAATCTTCAGGCTGAAGCTACCTCCCCTACCTCCATCCAGGCCTCATGGGACCCTCCAGCCTATGCCAATGGTCCAATCCAGGGTTACCGTCTCCTCTGGACCGAGATGTCCACTGGCAAAGAGCAGGTCAGCCCCCTGCCAAACTACATTTACCATGAGCCTCTGCATGTATGTCACATTATCAGTCATGCCAAGACTGTGCATTTCTTTTTGTTTGAGGATATGAAAGATTGTGTGGTTACTGTTCAGCTATTACCATTTATTTATTTATTACACATTTATGATTTCGCCAATTTCTTTCAATTTTTTGTTTGTACTGCGTTTAAAAGAGTAAAAATTCAATGTGAAGTGTAGACACAGCTTTTAAAATGAGTCCATTTGCAATGTGATCAATTCAATTTTGTTTATCACAGAAGGATATAATTACAGAAGCACAGCATGTCTTCAGCTTGGTTTCACAAAAAGTTTTCACTGAAGAAGAAAGGTTCTGCATGTGTGTGTGTGTGTGTGTGTGTGAGAGAGAGAGAGAGAGAGAGAGAGAGAGAGAGAGAGAGAGAGAGAATGGCACACTGAAAGAGAAATAGGAAAGAGAGAGTGATATAAAAGGATGAGAACAGCTGGATAAATATTTAACACCAACTGGCTCTATGCTGAGGGAGTTCCATGCCAGCCACTTCCTCTGGGCCAAACAGCCTCCCCTAGAAATGGAGACTGAGCTGAAATACAGACAATAGTTGCTAAGTGGGACTGGAACATGGCTGTTAGTAATGGCTCAAAATCTGACCTTCACTCCTGTCCAAATAAAGGGTGGAGACAAAATCATTTATGTGACAAGGATTATTAATGATAAATGAAAATGAGAGGATGAACTGATTATCTACCTCTTCCTCTCTTTTTCTCTATCCTTCTCTCTATCCCTCTCATCTTCTCTCTCCCCCTCTCCATCTATCTCTGTGTGCATTGTTCTGTGTTCCCCACATCAGAGTGTGGAAGTGCTTGGGCAGAGCTACAGAATGGAGGGTCTGAAGAAGTTCACGGAGTATTCACTTCGCGTACTGGCGCTGAACCGCCATGGACCAGGCATCACCACCGAAGACATGCTCATCACCACCCTCTCTGATGGTAAGAGCCTCCACCAACACCCCTCACTCACACCTCCACCCACAAAACAGCTGCCAGACCCAGCATACACCACCTATGTTGCTCCAGAGACACAAACCGCACCAAATTGCCCCGCATTTAGCAGCATTGCGATCTGCATTTGCCAGATTCCTCGTCAGTTCCTATAACTGATATTTGGGCATTTGGAGAACATCTCTCAAGTTCAAAGTGGTTGAAGCCTGGCTGAAGCCAGGCGCTGAGCTCTTGTAGGAGAGAGCAGCTGAAGACTGATGGCATCTGCAAAATATTTGCACAATGCCCCAGAGTTCATCAGACGTTAATTAAGTAATTTAGCCGCGTTAACAGATGTCTCATTACATTTGCCAAATGTGAGCTTGGAGTGCACCTCGGCTGTAATCGATTTCGCACCGCGTCACTCTACTTTGACAGGCCTCCACAATCTGCTGCAGACGGCATGCTGGCCACACCAGTGGGTCTCGCTTAAGAGGAGAGGCGTGGAATATTCTGTCTCCTTCCATATAAATTAAATTAGACCAGAGGGAAGGGCCCCTGAAGTAAAGGGAGAGCAAAAGAAAGAAAAAAAAAGACGAGTGGGAAAGAGAGTGTAAGAGAGGAAGTGAGAGATGGCAAGGAGAGAGGAAGGAGAGAGAGATGAATAAAGAGAGAGAGAATGAAAGACCTCTGTTCCAGTGATTGCATTCTGAGGACCACACCCTGGTTCCTTCTTTTACTGTCCTCCCTGTTCATCTGAGCGATTCACTTTCTTTCAGCAGATCACACCCCAGGGAAGCTTCTGGCAGCTCCCAGCCCATCTGCTGGGGGAACCCAGCTGAGCTGTGATTTGAGCTGGAGGTCACACTCGTGGCACCTCATAGAGAGCAGGGACTGGTGTGGTCTCACTGGGCTGGGGAGTGTAGGCAGGCCACAGAGTGACTCACCAGCCATGCGAGACATGTCCTTCCCAGCCTTGCAGGATAGCATACACTGCCCAGCCCTGCAGGACAGCATGGTCTTCTAACATCTGCGGGACACCATACCTCATCTAATACCTATTATTAGTGCTTTGCAAAAAGGAACCCACATGTACTTGTTAAATCAGATCAACAGGCCACCTGCTACTGTATTACACGACACCTGATCTCAAATATTGGATTTGGTGAAAGGTTCAGAGACTAAGCTGATCCACATCCATGAACACTGGAGTCCTGCTCAGTGTTACAGCAGCGCAGGTCTCTCACCCAGTGTCCTTCACTGCTCCTGCAGGCTTTCAACCTGCTCTCTTCATTAGATGTGTGCAACAAGGCTGTTGGCTTTAGTGTTAGCCTGGGGATTATGCATGTCGGTTCAGTTTTATCATTTTTCACCAGCTTGTCTTCACGCTTTCTTTGATTGGTCAATAGCAGAACGAAGCAGTTTGAAAAGCTCTCATGCACCTATCAGAGTGACTTCAAACATCACGAATGGGATGATGCTGCACGAGCCTCCACTCCATTCCAGATGTGCACAGAGAGATAGAAAGAGAAAGAGAATGAAGGCCTTGGGGGTGTAGAGACAGAGAAGAGAGAGCAAGAGCAGAAGAATAGAGAGGGAGAAAGAGGGATGGAGAGAGGAAGTGTGGATAAGAGTGAGGAACTGACCAACGCACTTCTTCCTGACTCGGAGTTCCCGAGTCAGAGAGTTCCAGAGAGTCATACTCTCTGTTCCTCTGACTGCATTCTGCCTTCTCTCTCTCCATCTTCTCTCTCTCCATCTTCTCTCTCTATCTTGTTCTTTTCTCACCCAGACTAGCTCTCATTCTCATGGTTTTGCAGCCCAGGTCTCTCCTCTGAGCATCAGTTGTTTCTCAGTGGCCCCTGAACTCCAAGGCCCCCGTCAGTCCACCTCTCCTCCTTTATCTCGGCCCCTCCCCGCGTCCGTATAGAGGCTGGCGCGAGGTGCTCTCGGAGCGGCTGAGAGCTCGTGCTCCTCACGCACACTGTCTCTTCGCATTACCTTCAGAGCCGAGTAAGAGACCATGGAAATTTATTGTCTGTCAGCTTCCATTAGCCAAACGCAACCGAAAGCAGCAAATGAGCCACGAGACCTGCTTTCCATTTCCTGCTTAATTAAGGGCCCCTTGTGTCACACTAATGAAATTGTGTGACGCCACATCTTGCTCTCTCTCTCTCTCTCTCTCTCTCTCTTTCCATATCTCTCCTTCTTTCTCTCTCCATCCTGCTGTCTCTTTCTTTTTCTCTTTTAAGGTAATTACAAACCAGATCATATTAGTAGAAAATGCACTCTATAAACACAAATGCCATCTCATACACACAGTGTCACTCTCACGGTAGCACCATCTCAGACTGAGCTGTAATCACGAGAGACGCAAGTCTGAGCGCGAGGACCGATGCGCAAGAGTTCCTTAATAAATAGATTCTGCTTAATTATAAACACCAAACACAGGTTCTTGAGTTGAGATAACAGAATAGTAACACAAAAACAGATCTGGTTTAGACTGTAAATACAACAAGTGGAACTTTAGCCAGAGACAAACATTTGTGGTACCCTGGTTAGGGACATCCCTTTATGTTTGTGTGTGGGTGTGTGTGTGTGTGTAGGAATGTCTTTATGTGTGCATGTATGATGGAATGAGTGGCTTTCAAAGCTCAGAAAAATTTAGATGCTTCCTATCCACACACATACACACACGCACACATGCACACACACACACACACAGACACACACTGGCACTGCCATGAAAGGCTCACAGTAAACACACTTCAGTAAATCAATCAGATTCAGTGGCTCTGAAATGGATCAACAGACAGCGTCCCTCGAGGCTTTCTGAAAGTGTATTTGTATTAATGTCTATGATGGTCTATCTCATGTAAGGTAATTTGATAATTGATTACTTCTACACACCACAGGAAGCAGTGTAATCAGTAATGCCTTCTTGTATTATTCAGAGGGCATCAGTCTTAGGTAGAGTCCCTAAAGCAAAGGCCTCATTCAACAGCTTTAAACAAGTAAGGACTAGGTGACCTGGGTCCATGTGCATAGTCGTTTGTCATATACTCTGATGATATCACACACAAACCCACATATATACAAACATACACACACACACTCACCCACACACACACACTAGCTGATCTGTGCTATCTTCCTAATGTCCTTGTTTCCATGTTTTTCCACCTACAGTTCCAAATGCACCTCCCCAGAACATCTCTCTAGACGTGATCTACTCACGGGTGAGTATGAGAGAGAGAGAGAGATGTAGACACGTTTTCCAGTGTTCAACCCTCAAGCTGTTACACAGACTTGTGCAGTTAGTGGAAATAAAGTTTTAAATACCTCGTTAGATCCTGTGGAGGTTGGGCCTCTTAGAAAGGTGCAGACAGGAACAGAAGACGCAGCTCTGTGATCATGTGGAAGAGGTGAACACATAGCAACAGATAAGGACATGAACAAGGTTTGCCTTAAAAGCAAAGAATGACGAGGTGCATGTGTGTGTGTGTGTGTGTGTGTGTGTGTGTGTGCGTGTGTGTGTGTGTGTGTGTGTGTGTGTGTGTGTGTGTGTGCGTAGAGACTGGATTACAATGGATTACGTGTTAATTCTTTCAGAACCTCCTAATCGTTCCACACTAAGCCCTGTGACCATCAGAGAGTGCCAAAACATGTCAGCGATTGCGATTTGTAATGTCACCTATTTCATTCCGTAACACAGTTCATTCTATTTTGCATTTCAATCCGTTACGACACCATAACATTTTCACTTCCTGAAACCGCAAAGCACTTTGAAAAGTTATGTAATACATAGTTCATTGGATTAGCTGTAGGGGATTACACACACACTGTGGACATGCATTTACCGATTATGTGGACGGACTCTTGATCCTTGTTGATCAGTATGTCATTAACACACTGCTTTCACAGTACTTCTGCCCCATTGTACTATAAACCCACTTGACTGACTCACATAAGCTGTGGCCTGCAGGAAGGACCAGGCTTGAAACTTCTGCTTCCTTCATAAACCTTCTGAAAAATTCTTACAGGTCACAAGTTCTCACTCCTACTCCAGTTCACACTCTGTCCCCTAACTAGCAAATGCATGACATTTCTTGTCAGGCTGTAATAAACAGTTAGGACATTTTCACAGAACCATAGGGCTAGCATGAACCATAGGGCTAGCATGAACCATAGGGCTAGTATGCAGTGGCCATGAGTGTTAATCTGCAGTTTATGTCTTTTACTTGGGTATTATTCTGCACCTCATGCAGTGTGTGAGAACTCACGGATATGTCGTTTGTTATATGTCGAGTTGGTCATTGTCTTTTGCCTCTGTAAGTTTTTGCTTTGGGGGGAATTCTGGATTAGGCCAGGTGCATTATGGGACCATCAAAGAATGTGCAGGAAAAGCAGAGTATTTCTATCAGCTCTCTCCCTTCTGTCAATGTGTTATGGCTGCTGTAATGAGGAGCTCAATGTAACCATCAATTACCAGCCTCTCAGTGGTCTCAGAGAGTAATTATCAGTACTCCAGTAATCTACTGAGATGATCAGATGTTTTGAGACAGTGTGCTTGAAATGAGCCCTATCATAAAACAACAGAAGGCCTACAGCTGGAGGGCTTTTGAGTAAGGCCACCCAGAAAACTCAGAAATGACCTGAAAACATGAGGTCATGTCCAAGGTCAGTGGGAGTTTCCAAGGGAAAGAGGAAAGTGTTATAATATGAGACACACTTGTTTATTTAATTGCTCATTTCTTGACTAATCATGTGAGGAGTAAAGACTATTTTACTCTTTCAGCTCCCTTTTCTTATCCTGATGGACCCTTAAGACACAGAGTGAAATCTACTGTTTCATTTCAGTGACTCTGAGCACCTTTCCACCAAATCCAATTGGTTATGTGCAAATCACCTTCATGATTCCTCTGTTTCTCTTGCTTTTACTGTCTCTCTTATTGCCTCTCTTACTGTCTCTCTCTCTCTCTCTCTCTCTGGCTCTTATTGTCTCTCTCTGGCTCTTACTGTCTCTCTTTAGATCTCTGTTTCTCTTTTACTCTCACTTCTCTCACTGTCAATTTCTATCTCTCTCTTTCTCTTTATTTCTTACTGGCTCTATCTCTTTCTGTCTTTCTGTCTCTTTCTCTCTCTCTCACATTCTCTCTTTCACCTTTTCTCAGCAATGTAATACAATGCAATTAGTCCTACCTGTATAGTCTATGTGGATTGGGATAATTCCTGGCCTGTTGCTGCAGGATTAGATTAGAACCATGCTGGGTCTGCGTTCTAAAACTCTGTCCCTCCCTCCCTCCCTCCCTTTCTCCCTCCCTCTAGGGCACTAGGCCCCCTGTGCACATCTCTGTGGGGGGAAGAGCACGAAGCTTTATCGGCCATTCAGGCCTCACTGAGAGCGTTCCATCTGAGTTCCGCCGATAAAGCTTGGTTCATGAGAGGAAACTGCCTTTCATTGTCTATGGTAGCATGCTGTGGGTGAAGACCCATGAGCAGCCACTCCCTCCCCGTCTCAACACTCAACAATGGAAGCCTGCTGCATGCAGGTTGTCCAGCAGTGCCGTTTAAAGCGCAGGTGTAAAACTGACAGCTTATAAGCCGTCTTGCTTTTGAGTCTGAGATGCAGTGTTATTGTCTGAGTGAGTCCTGTGGCTCGGGAGGGGGGCAAATATAAAGAATTTGTTAGCGTTCTGAATGAGGCCTGTGCCACGGGCCTGTTTTCCCCATGTGCAGCAGATCCACACTGCATCATGCTTAGGAAAGGCATGACTTCAGAAAGAAAGCCTTTTCATTTTTCACTGGAAAATGAAATTGTCTGTGTGCGAACTCTGTGCTACCTAGGAGGAAGGTTATTAATAGATGCAATCAGATGGACTGCTCCTATGAAACAGCAGAGGCAGGCAGGCCAAGGCAGGAGAATGTGGGCCACTGCATCTATGGTGGCACAAACAGCCATATCTGTAATCTCCCAAAGCCTCAGCAGTCATCACTTCTGTGGGTGCCATACGTTCGACCCCCATCCATTTAAGAGTGGTTAACATGCTTCTTTCATCAGCCAGTGATATTCTGTGCCATGCCCTGGGAGAATATTGTCCGTATTGTTTGGTTGGACTGGACGTGGGAGCTACTGTCCAACTGATGACTGCTTGTGGCTGGAGTGACCACATAATGGACAATCAGACAATCAGACCCAAACAGTAGCAGAGGTATGAGGGTTTTTTCTCTCAGTTTAATGCTAGCAGAAAAAAGAAGAAACTGCTGTTGACTTATTGAACTGTATTGATACAGCATCTAAAGAACCAGCATTGTGTGATTTGAGTTTCAGAGCATGTTCAGTGCTATTAAAACTCAACTAAAACCCAAGGTCCTCAAAGCCATCTCCCCAGACTAAGCTAACTTCTGTCCACTTAAATCTAACATACACACAAAACACCCACCTGTCATTTTAAGGTAACTTTTTTATGTCTTGTGTCTTGGTTTTATTGATGATGGCAGATCTGTAACACTGATGTTCTGGTTTGGAGAAGAAATCAGTGAAGCAGTGGAGCAAGAGGCAATACAAAGCACAGCCCCCATCTCCATCCTCCCTCCACATCCATCAGCCCCCACCCAGCCCCCGTCTCCATCCTCCCTCCACATCCATCAGCCCCCAACTCCATCCTACCTCCACATCCATCAGCCCCTACCCAGCCCCCGTCTCTAGCCTCCCTCCACATCCATCAGCCCCCACCCAGCCCCTGTCTCCATCCTCCCTCCATATCCATCAGCCTCCACCCAGCCCATGCCTTACACATACCTTATTGATTGCAGGTTGAAAGCACAGACAAAGTGAAGCGTACCAAGGATTCCACTTTGCCTCCCTCCACTGCGGTACTGAGCTCCATCGAGTTATTAATTTGGCCCGTAAGCGAGAGAACAAGTGAGAGAGCAGAAAAGAAAAAAATAAATGCTCTCAGAGGAGGAGGAGAAGGTCAAATTTTTAGCACTGGTAGTTTTAGCTGGCTGTGTGAAGTAGGCATGAGCTGTATCTGAAAGGTTGTGGAAGGCTTCATGCTCTAATGTGGTTTGAAGAGACCGAAGTGTTTCACATGAGGATCACTTAATTTGACCCCAGAAAAAGAGTATTCATTCAAAAATCATTTTTCTGTTTAAGGAAGGGTACCTTCTGTATAGTACTGTACAGTTTCTGTCCGTAAGACTTTAGTGTGGCTCAAACATAAAACACAGATACAAAAGCACATCATTTCTTAAATTGTCAGCAGGGGCACTGATAGAGTTGGTGTACAGAAAGACTGAGGTAATTGGTTGGTTGTGGTGTCAAATCTGGTTGTCAGATAGAGACTTCAGTGACAGGGTTACAGTCCTGGTTAACAAAAAAGTGCTGGAAGTCAGGATGGTTCAAGGTAAAGCATCGTTTAGTCCATATGTGCCAGGATTTCTTGTACTCAAGCTTCCACTTAGGTACACTGTAAAAGCTTCATGTTCTATGTGTTATGTCTCCCATAAGTGATGTATGTGCAACAGTTGAAATGTTCTGGAAGGTTCCTTACAGCACTTTATTCTTCACTTTTAACCCATGATGTTAGTGTGCTTGGTTAGCCCATGAGACAAAACCAAGTAAAAAAAATCTAAAAAATTAATCTGAAAAATAATATAGTATTAGTTTTAACCAGGGATGTTGTGGGAAAGCAAATAAAAAGTAAAATCTGTCAATCTGTCAAATCAGCAAAAACAGTCAACCTGATTTATTTTTAGATGATGCCTAAATTTACAATAAATGGCCAATGTATTATATCTGTAACGTAACAGATCTTTGAAACTTGGAGATAAAATTTCAAAGAAAAATTCATAAATGTTGTGACGGCAGCAAAGAGGGAGCGGAAGTAGAGACTGCAGGGAACATTATATTTAATGTTTACGGCAGACAAACAGAGAACAACAGAGCAGTCATAGTACAAACAGCAACAAGCTGTAGTTGGCTAGTTAGCTAGCTAGAATAAAACATAAAACAAAACTTGCAACACGGCTTTAACGAAGGCTGGGCTTCAAGGTAGTCCGCAGGCTCGGTAATCCTCAGACAAGTCAACGTGCAGCACTGAGTTGGCTTATATGCAGTGGTTAGATGATTATTCGTAATTGCCGTCAGCTGTAAGTTATAAACGGGTGATTGGGACCTATGCAATGAACGGAGTGAAGTGGAGGTGAGCGTGGCGCTAGGTCTATGTGCCCGGCGCGACGCGACAAATATGTTTCTTGTGATCCATCTGGTCTGTTTTATATCCTGCATAAATTTCCTTTCAGGTGAACTGGTCTGGGTTTTAATGTCGGATTAAACAAATTCTGGGCAATTGCTTATGTATCAAAGTCCGAAATAATGCAATAATAATAAGTAGTGTATGTTTATTATATCAGCTTATCTAAAGTCTATTCAAAGTCTATGGCATTTAATATTTGGCATAGTGGTCTAATCTCTAGGGCTTTACTGGCCAATTTTTGGCCTGTGTATTATCTAGATAATTTGGGGGGTGACAATTTTCCAGGCAAAGCCATTTATTATCTGTGGATAAACCACTGTTTCACAGTAGAAACATGTGATCATTCAGAATCTTAAAAGGATATACATTGTTAAATAATCATTATAATCGTACAAATTGTTGTAATATAAATTTCAGCCAGTATCGACAAACGAGCTCAGGTAACTGTGTAAATGAGGTAGCTGAGGTAACTGTATAAATGAGGTAGCTCAGGTAACTGTATAAACGAGGTAGCTCAGGTAACTGTATAAACGAGGTAGCTGAGGTAACTATAAATGAGGTAGCTCAGGTAACTGTATAAACGAGGTAGCTGAGGTAACTATAAATGAGGTAGCTCAGGTAACTGTATAAACAAGGTAGCTGAGGTAACTGTATAAATGAGGTTTCTCAGGTAACTGTATAAACGAGGTAGCTGAGGTAACTGTATAAACGAGGTAGTTCAGGTAACTGTATAAACGAGGTAGCTGAGGTAACTGTATAAACGAGGTAGCTCAGGTAACTGTATAAACGAGGTAGCTCAGGTAACTGTATAAACGAGATAGCTCAGGTAACTGTATAAACGAGGTAGTTCAGGTAACTGTATAGCTTGGAAAGTTAGCTGGCTATATAAATGACAGCAAGGGGTTTATGGAGAAATTGAAACATACGAATATGTGACAGAGACAGACAGAGACGTTAAGATGAAGGAAAGTGAACATACTGTGTGCCCATCACTGGCATACCAACCAAGCATCGGCATGATTACATCGTTCATCAGCTAGCTAGTATGGTTTCAGTAGTATTGCATGTGACAGTTCTTTCTGAGTTCACTGATTGCAGGTTTTAGTCTAATCCAGCCAACAGTTGCAATTTTAATTATTCTGTATTCTGCCCTCTTGCATGTACCAGTATTGCACAGTTACATTTTTCATTTTTTAATGATATAATGACATTACATCTGTGACTTTATTCCCCAGCTGTGTGTAGTTTTTAAGTTTTTTTAGTCGCTAATAATGTCCTCACAAACATTGGAAGCTGCAGTAGGTTAACAGGTGCATAAAACTTTGTATGTGGGAAAATAAAGTTTTAACTGTTGTGTCTATTACTGAGCAGTAGCAGTAGTTTGGATCATTCTGCATATGGAGCTCCCTGAGTGGCAGGTGAGGCAGTCAGCGGGGGGGGGGGGCAGTTCTGATGACCGGGGGAAGAGAATCTGAGGACACCCATTCACCTACAACAACAACACCACGCATGCACAAGCACATACAATCACACACACACACACACACTAGGGTGTGACAGTACCCCTAACCATAATTCCAACCATAACCCAACCCAAGCCCTAACCGTACCACCAATCCTAACCCTGTACCGATCCCAAACCCTAACACTATCCTGATACCCAACCCTAACCTTACCACCAACTCTAATCCTATTCCTAACCCTAACCCTAACCTTAACCTTACCCCCAACTCTAATCCTATTCCTAACCCTAACCCTAACCTTACCCCCAACCCTAACCCTATCCCCAACCTTATCCCTATTCCCAACTATAACCCCCAATCCTAGCTTGCATATGAAGCGAATGCTTGTGGTTTTGCAGATGCAGTCCACACTTGACTTTGAGTGACAGGAGGATGTAATCCGGGTGGACCGTTGTGCTGTATTCTATCCAAATCCCTGTACATCAGTCCCTGTCATCTTATTTTAGGGCTTAATACCATCCATGTGAGATTACTTTATTCGTTCTTGGCGTTCTGGACAAAAACTTATTTTACTCTCTCTTTCACAACTTTGATCCTTTCAGATGTTGAATTAAGCTGTAGTTGTTTCATATTGCAGCATAAAGTCAGATTTTATGCATCTCTATTGCACCACAGAGGGGTGTTAGGGGTTTTCTTGCTGGTAGATGATGAATGAACTCAAAAAGGGTTTTGACAGTAGTCAACAATCCTTAGCTCAAACTGATAGAATTGCAAGTAACTGCTGGTCTACCCGAGAGATTCAATATAACTAAAAAACAAAGCAGTTTAAAATGCAAAGAGGAAGCAGCCATCTGTGGACTCTTCTGTGGGACTCAGACTCCTCCCCAAGACTCTGACTCCTCCCTAAGACTCAGACTCCTCCCCTAAGCCTCTGACTCACCACTTTCAATTTTATGATCGGTCGACCAGAATAAGCTTGTTAAAACTAGACATGCATTCAAATTGCAGAAGGAATTTCCCAGATCCTGCTCTTCTGTTCACCATGTCCTCTTAGCCTCTCCTTCTCTCGGGTTATTTCTCTCTCTCTCTCATGCTGTTTCTCTCTGTCCCCCTCCCTCTTCTCTCTCTATCTCTCTCTCTCTCTCTCTCTCTCTCTCGCTCTCTTTTGCTCTCTCTATCTCTGAAGACCTGCCAGTAGAGAATGTGACCACATTGTTGCAAGCCGATTTGCCCTGTTCTACATGGGGTAATTAGCAAGACGTCAGGGTCAAAATGACACTCACAGATTTTACTTTAATGGCTCCCACTCCTCTCCACTGGCGTGTGCACACACACACACACTCAAGCACACATACACACTCACACACACACACACACTCACACATACACACACACACACACACATACATATACACGCAAAAGCATGCTTCTCTGACCTGCAGTAATCAATTAAGAATACAGACCCGAAAGCCAGGGAACAGGTGCCAGCAAATGTTAATGAATTCATTCTCATCGACAGGCCTAGCTTACTACGCTAACAGAATGAGTAACTCCTGCTTTAGCTAATGAATGAGCTAGATAGCCACTGTATTAGACTGCCTACAGAGAGACGACATCTGGGGCAGAGTAGGGTCTCACACGTGCACACCTGGACCCTGAGGAGAAATGTACTCATTCAAAATTGGAATTTATGTGGGTAGCCGTGCTTCTATGGAATAATACTGGTGGAAAACGTACGTTCAGAGAGGCCGAGAAGGTGCGACTATAAGCGGGATGTACTCGACGTGTTTGGCGACAGCATGGCATGAATTTTAATTGGTTTATTTGCATGTTAACAGGGTTTCCGAGCCGTTAGCCCCTCCTCCACAGATGGCCAGGCCACCACCTCCCCCTACACTTAGCAGCTGGCATTAATGCCAACTGCTACCAAGTCAATGCAACTGTCGTTTTGTATGATCACGTTCATGTGCCGCCAAGCCCGTAATGAACTTATGGAATAACTGAAGTTTGGGAGAAATTCCATGTCTGAAACTCCACCCTTCCTCCTCCATGTTTATTTTTTATCCATATTTATATTCATACACCTGACTCCACCCTTTTCCTTTGTGAACAGTTCTTCTCCCTTCTGCACTTCTGTTCCTTTCTTACTGACTCCCCTCCATCCTTCGGTTGGAGTGATGGCTTCTCCAGCACAATGTTCACCCAAGTTGTCCCCTCTCCACTGCAATAACACAATTACTTCTTTTCCAACTATTAGATTGGGGATGGTCTCTGCTTATTAATTGAGTTTTAGATCTGTCGCAGCCTATTCATACGCCCCTGCAAAACACATTTTTGTCACAACACTGTCCAAAAGTATTTGTAGGCAATTCCCAGTGTTGCAGCACTTTCCCAGATTCTGTGCCAGCATTACCTGTTTGGGGATGGAGGGGACACCTGTTTGGGGGGTGGAGGCCTCATCCACACAGCTGGTTCTGTATCATTGCCTGGCTCTTAGGAGAAGAGTATGCACTTGATTCTCCACCACAACCACTTAGATGTGTGATTGGCTGAGGCGTCGCTTGGTGACCATGGAGAAGGGGCTTTGCTCATGAGGACCACGGAGGGAAAAAAAAGACGAGTTGTTTTGACAATGCTGAGAATCGACTTGTTGTCTATTGTTAGAGAACAGCAAGGGAAAGGGGAAAGAGAGAGAGAGAGAGAGAGGGAGGGAGAGAGAGAGAGAGAGCTTTGTTTACATGGTGATCTTTTGCATAAATGAAGTGCTAGTTCTGCATGGCTGCTGCTGTTGTGCCTGTGCTAAAGATCCTGTCACAACAATTCATTTTCCCCTCTGCTTTGGTGAGCAATTATGAACGCTTTTTTTGCAGCCATAATTGCTGTACGCATACAGAATGTGCAGTATTTAACAAATAGCAGGGCGGAGCATTTACATACCTGGAAATCACAGCTAGAACACAATGAAGACCAGGCCACTGTGTTTACATACTCAGAGATCACAGTAAGAATGTAACAAACACCAGGCCACAGTGTTTACGCACGCTGAGATCACAGTAAGAACGTAACAAACACCCGGCCACTGTGTTTACATACTCAGAGATCACAGTAAGAATGTAACGAAGGCAGTGTTTACATATGTTAAGATCACAGTAAGAATGTAACAGCATTCATGTATGCCAAGATTTGCAGTGAGAGAAAGCAGAAGAGTGTGTTGTCACGTTCTGGAGAGTTCAGGCTGTCTGTCTGCACACTGTTACATTGTTTTGTTGTAGTCAGGAATTCAGTGCACTACAGTCACAGTTTCATAAATGCTATAGGCTGTTAGTAAATCGCTTGTTTTTTTATGCCAGGTGCTGACGCTGTAATGACACAGACTGATTTCTTTTTTCTCCATTGTGACTCAGGTGTGAAAATTCTTTTGTGACTCTGATAAACCATCTTCAATTATAGTACAATCTCAGAGAGAATGTGGATTATTTTGCAGGGTACATACAGACAACACATGGGCCTGGAACAGGCAGGTTCACAATCACAGACATGAGGAGAAATTAAAGTAATTAAAGAAACTAAAGTATCATTAAAGCAGTACATCTCCTGCCTGGAACACTGTGTTTTTTCTGCATAGTTTCAGCCTTGTGTTCTCCATGGTTTCTGACAGTTCCAACCTCATGTTCTCCACCGTTTTTTCAGAGTATCAAGGTGAGCTGGCAGCCCCCCCCAGCCAGCGCACAGAATGGCTTCATCACCGGCTACAAAATTCGGTACCGCAAAACAGGTCGCCGTGGAGAACAGGAGGCCATCGAGCCCAATAACCTGTGGTATCTCTTCACTGGTGAGTGACCATTCAGTCTCCTCTCAGAAACAAATAAAGAATTAGACTACTTCCTAATCAGCCTAACGATAGCAGTAAAGAGAGCAGTAAAGAAACACACTGGAGGAGAAGATGTCCTCAGAACACCTCTACATGTCACCTTTGCTCTACCTATGGGTTAGCATGAGTTTTTTCCTGTGTATATCACCATTTCTCATTTCTATGTTACAAGCAGTCCTTTATTTACAGCAGCAGTTCCCAGGATTAGCTGACGTGAGAACACTAAATCCCAGAATGCATCAGGAATTAATGCTGTTGTATCACTGCCCCGCTGTTCGGACACTGCATTATTTATGTCTCGGTTTGACGCCACTCCAGATGCTTGAATGCCAAGCTGTTTACATAGTCCCAGAAGACACACAGCCTGTGCTTAAATGACAGCCATATTCAGCGTTCGTGTGCCTCGCCAGCAAGTGAATGAAGAAGGGAAGGGTTCACCTCCTAAGGAGCTCTGCAGGTGGAAAGATCTCAAAGGCTCTAGAAAGCGAAAAACACTTTTGCCGTCTCGTGTTTATGATGAAACTGAGCTGTTGCATACATCACAGACAGAAATCCAGCTGCTCATTTGAATTACCATATCTGCATGTGCAAAGAGGTTTTAGCAAATCCCCACATGTGCATTGTGCATAGGGGATGTAGAAATACAGACCCACAGAGCGGCACAAAATGCAACAACTGAAGACTATTGCTTGTTTGTTTGCTTACTTGCTTTCTTGTTTACTTTCTTGTTTATTTGTTTTTAAGTAAAGCCAAATCCTGATATGTTCTCAGGTGACAATGAAATGTAGGTGCATAGGAACAGGAGCCCAAAACCATATAGGATGTGGTAACAATTCTCAGGTTCAGATTACATTTACAACTATGACAAACAGACCTGCTGGGTTGATTATTTGTCAAAGCTTCCTTTAGACACTCACACTGTCTATTC
>JAOYMR010000002.1:5201662-5217852 GCA_025802075.1 Tenebrosternarchus preto
CCCAAAAAAAAAAACCGAACACTTACACACACCTTGTCTGCAGGCTGCTAATTTGAATGGGAAAATACGGATAATAAAGTTTTTGCCCATTACTTCCACATCACAGTACACATCCCTCATACTAAACTACACACACACACACACACACTTTTGTCTTCACTCTTCATCAGTATTCCGAGGTGCATGTGCAGGTTGTAGTGATGATACAGATATCAGGGTATGAGACAGGGCCCTTCATTTATTTGTTTCTCACGGTGGCGGAACACGAGGTGTCTCATCCGCGAGACACAACTCCTCCTTTCCTCCCCATCAATCCTGCTGACATCAGCCAGGAGCACACAGCCATGATCTTACTCACCACGCGTAGGGGGGAGGGGGGCTCTGAGCCTTGCATGTTGGTGTGTCCGTTGTATCCGTAATAAAGTTCGCAGATACCGCAAAGTGTTTGCACCAACAAGACCGAGAAAGGTCGATGCTGAAGATAACGTTGATGAAGGTTGATACTCGATGGCATGGGTTTCTGGACTAACCGTGTTTCTCTGTCCTCTTTAGGTGTGTGCTGCAGCTCTGGCAGCCCTTGTTCGTGTAACTCTAACCCAGTTTGTGCTGCAGCTCTGGCAGCCCTTGTTCGTGTAACTCTAACAGTTTGAGTTGGACAGGCAGCTGAACCGTTTTTCTCTTTTTTTCCTCTATCATTCCATCTCTCCTGTCTCTGTTTTCCTTCTTTTTGCCTCATTCCCATATGGCTGCTGCATGCATGCTCTCTCCATGATCTTTGCTTGCACATGATCTCCCCTGCCTGTGAATACGTGTGTGTGTGTGTGTGTGTGTGTGTGTGTGTGTGTGTGGTGTGTGTGGCCACACATGCAACCTCAGACCCAGTCGACCCATCAGACGATGATTTGTTCCATCTCTTTGATAAATTCCCCACCCCCATGCCAGATACCTCCACCCCCATGATCCCCCCTGTAGGCGTGCAGGCCGTGGCTCTCACCTCCGACTCAGTAAGGGTCAGCTGGGCCGACAACTCCATGGGCAAGAGCCAGAAGGCCAGTGAGACACGCTACTACTCTGTAAAGTGGAAGAGCAGCCATTCCACAAGTGGCAAGTACAAGGTAATGTGGTGGGGGTAGAGGCATGGATGGATAGATGGATGGATGGATGGATGGAGCAGTAGGGAGAATGTTGAAAGGATGGATACAGGGATGGAAGAGGCATAGACCTCCTCCATCCCTGGTAGAAATACCAGTCAGTAATAAAGCACATGGGTATTGCATGTAGGGGATATGAACGTGTGTGTGTGTGTGTGTGTGTGTGTGTGTGTGTGTGTGTGTGTGTGTGTGTGTGCGTCCAGTCGGCAGACACCACCACGTTGAGCCACACTGTGACAGGTCTGAAGCCCAACACCATGTATGAGTTTGCTGTCATGGTAACCAAAGGCCGCAAGTCCAGCACATGGAGCATGACAGCACATGCTACTACCTATGAAGCAGGTACCCACACACACAATCATATATATGTGTGTTTGTGTGTGTGTGTGTTTTATTCAGATCTGTAGTACATTTGTTGCTCAAGGTAGCAGGAACTCCACAATGCAACTGATGGTTAATTGAACATGTTGAGATCCCTCTAGGCAGCAGCAAATGCCTTGTTAAGTATTCTGTAATCTCTCCTTTCAGTGTCAGTTTCGGAGTCAAATTAGGGACATCAGAGTCTAAATCTGGGGAAAATAACTCTGCCGGTTGTGTTTGTGTTTTGTTTGTTATGAAAGTGAAGCGCAGTTTCACGTTGCTTTTGTTTGGATCTTGTTCTCAGCCTGATTTCTTGTATGTGATTGTTTGTGTTGCTGTGTTGTTATTATCTCATGGCGGTGGTTCAGTTTACCAACACTGTTGTCTCTCAGCACGGTGTGTGTGTGTGTGTGTGGGGGGGGGGGGGGCACGTTCAGGGCTTGCTTACTTTGTGACTTTGTAAATGGAGCCCCTCCCACACACACATACGCGCGCGCACACGCACACACACCCACACACACACACAAACTACCCCCACCCTTGTCTCTGTCTCTCTGTGTTTCTGGTCATTACCCACAGTGCACTGCTGGTTAAACAAGCAATGATCTCTACTGCATTTGTTAAAATCCATCATCATTATGTCTCAACAACATATACCACCTCAGTTTATTGTTTCCTTTACCGGAGCTAAAATACAAGTCCTCATTAGGTCCAAGGCAAACACAAGAGACCTCAGTTCCAAATTTCATTGTGATTCAAACCAGCTTTTTATAATCTGTGTTCCCCCCATGGAGCGCAGAAGGGCGGCACTGAGGGGCATGAGTGCCTCGAATTCTCCATCAGGAAGAACTGTGACATTTTTTCACCTTCTGCCTACTTTGCGATTGCTTTCTATTCAGCTGGAATTAATTGAGTGTTTAACAGGGAACTATTGCTGCAACATTACAGAATTGAGGCATAATTTCAGAAACAACCTTACTGACCCTTCTTTTTTATTCCCACTCTTGTGTGTCACTTTTTGCAATTGGCTAAGCACCCAGCTCCGCCCCAAAGGACTTGACCGTGATAGGCCGAGAGGGTCGACCGAGGTCGATTCTCATAAGTTGGCAGCCGCCCCTCGAAGCAAACGGCAAGATCACAGGTAGGAACGATCTTCCTGTTTCTCCCAGCATGCTCTCCAAACCACACCCACTCACACATGACCTTGAACTCCAATGTAGGAGCTCCAATGTAATTCTCTGAAGAAGGCAGGAGATGTAGAGGCTTTACTGTTTCTCTCATGGCAGGTGCTGTGGTTTTATGAGGTTCATCTGGCCTCCATTTACTCAACAGGGTTTTTAGCTTTGACCCAGTGTTACCCAGAGCAAGCAGTTTTTTATTTTCACTCTGCCCCACAGTCGCTACGGCCAGTTCTCAAATTCGTATTTATATTTAATCATACATAGCATAGCGTAGACATGATATGTACTAATAAAATGAATCATCGTATGTACTAATAAAAGCTTGAATATTTATTCACCAGAAGCATACAAACAGTAAAAAGACCAACACATGCAGGCACACATTCTCACACACACATTGATAATTATGCTGAGTCAGTTCCGGAGCTGGAGGCATTAGATAATGTTAAAATGCATTACGTACACAAGCAAACGCAAGGCATAGACCTTGTAAACTGCATACTGCACTTATATAATCCTGAATTCTGAATGAATGTGTCATTGGGGTGGGATGTCCACTGACTGCAGCTCCCAGACTATACTGGTAGGTTTGGCTTCCACACATAAACTGCCCAGATAGATGGGAATTGATGTAGTCCAAGTGCTGTGCTTCTGTCTTAATTAGCCAGGGCGCTAAAGGTTATCTGAAAATAGTAATCTCTATTTATCTCTCTGAAGTCCTCTTTTCTCTCTCTCTTCTCACCTTTTTCCTCTGTTGGTCCCAGGTTATATTGTTTACTACACGCTGGATAAGAACATGCCAATAGATGACTGGGTGATGGAGCCCATCAGTGGTGACAGACTGACCCACCAGGTGATGGACCTGAACCTCGACACCATCTACTACTTCCGCATCCAGGCCAAGAACGCCAAGGGAGTGGGTCCTCTCTCCGAACCCGTCGAGCACAGGACCACCAAAGGTGCAGACAGCACAGCCCTCGCACACCTCCAGCCTTCAGCCGACAGCTTGGTGGCTGTTTCTCAGACTCTATTTTTGTTGTTGTTGTTGACATCAGCCAACAAAAACTTTTTTTTTTTTTACTGTTGCATTTTTTACAGTAAATCACTGCTCTCGCATCTGCATTGCCACTGGAGTCAAATAAACAGCTTTATTTTTACATTCACCACAGAGCATTTTATTCAGACTTGGATTTGTTTCTCTGAAGGCCCTTACGGGTCTGTTGTTACAGACCATATCATATGCTACCATGCACTTCAGATCTCCACACAGGACCACTTTGGATGAACATGGATAGGACATGCTGGTCCCAAAGCAGCAGGGTAGAGTTTTTGTGATCACAAACTGGGTTAGGGGGAGGCGTGTAGTATATACCATATTGAACAGTGTGGTGAGTGAGTTGAGGTGTAAGGTGAGGTGTTTGTATGAAAGTGGGTGGACAGTGTACTCGGCTTTACATTTACATTGGAAGGAAACTGACTGTCTCTGCTGTGGTGACAGTTTATGGAGTCCGAGATTAATTAGAAGCTGTTGGGTTCTTTGTAGGTTCACTGGATCTGACATCCATCTTCATCAGGATGGGTTAAAGACACTGACCCTACACACACACACACACACACACACACACACACACAGGGACGTTTAATTAATGTGATCTTGAGCATCTGCTACTCTGAGGCTCTGTGTGCATATGTTTGTTGTGTCTGTGTGTGTGTGTGGAGAGGGGTCCTAAGGGCCTTGTTGAGGGCTTCCTGGTCTGCTGTCTCTGAGCGTTAAACAGGATGTCTGAACAGCAGTAAGGTTTATCATTATGCTGTATAGAGGAGAATGTCACCTCTAATTCAGCTCCAGCCATTACTAACATTTCATACCTCTGTATGCCCTACACCCAGTAATAGCACTGCAGTGTGACACACTCACTGTGGAATTAGATAAAGTCAGACCTAATGCATTTCACCATGAAGTGTTTTATTTGAGCAATGTAATGGCATAGCATGGGGTTGAACGATATATTGTTTGCGAATGATTATAGCAATAATGACCTTTGCAATGCCGATACTGCAATATACAGACGGCCTCAATATATAGATGAGCCCTGTAACAAATCACAGATTTTATATTTTGTATTGTCAGCATCCAGACCAATCACAAATGTTCCACAAGTAATAAGAATTTAGATGGATTTTTGATCAAAATAGTGCAGGACAGATTTTAGGTACAACACACCAAGTTTTCATCACTGTGCTTTTTAGAATATTACAGTCACAACATGTAGCAGTACAGTTACACAACAGCATGTCACATTTATTTTATAGCCCTAGCGTTGCACAAAACATTAGCGTCAGTATCACAATGGCCAATATCAGGATGGTGAATAACCAGTTATATATTGCACAGCCCTCCATTGGACACACCAGCATCAAAGGTCAGGTCTGTTAACTCTCCATGTTCACCTGATTCTTTCTCATATCTGATCACGAGGGATTTAGGGGACTTCCTCGCTGCATGTTTCAAATGTGGCTTGACAGAACTTGACAGAACTTGACAAGGTGCTTGTTAGTGTGGCAGCATGCTCAGAGCAGTTCGTCACAACAGTCTAAATCAGACGGTCAAATCAAACTCTATTGGTTCTAAGGGTGAAGTATTCCAACCAGGCCCTGCGTATTCACAGGGGAGCAGAACCACACACTTGATATTAGACCACAAAGCAAGAAGGAAGACACAATACTTTCCTGCTGTGAAAAATGTAGTATAACTCCTCCACTGGGTTCACTTTTGATTGGGGTTCAGCTCATGATAATTCCTGTTTTATGGAACAGGGCTAAATGATACTCTGTTTCTGCCTTGTTGATTTTTTTTCCCTCTCTCTTCCCTTTCCTTGCAGTTGAGCATCCAGACAAGATGGCCAATGACCAAGGTATAGGCCGCCAGCTTTGTGCCGTTTGTGTTTTATATGATGATGCATATGATAACAATGCCAGTTGTCTTTGTTGGATTGTTATTTGTTTGTTGTAGTTGATGTACTCTGAGTACTGTGAAGCAGCAGAGCTCCTCTTCACTCATTAGAGATGCGGCTTCCCACCCACGTCTCCACTAAGACTCCATATCTCACACCTTCCCATTTGCCTTCAAACAAGTTCCCCTTTATCTTCAAGTGACAAGACCTCTCAGTCCACACTGTTCATGAATGGATCTTTTGCTCTTCATAATTAGTGTCTACAAAGCTGAACTGGAATCAGAGTTTTGCAGAACAGTTGATTAAGAGCTACATTGTCTTAACAAAAAACGAGCAGAGAAATAAGAGTGTGTGTGCATCCGTGCGTGACCACACACACATGGGAGAGAGACTACTTTAGTGTTTCAGTCCTGAGAATTTAATTACAAAATTCAATTACCTTCTCAGACCATTTTGCCTGCTAAATACAAACATTTCATCAATCACAAAACTATATAATTAACCATCTAGGGAGACAATTAATGACAAATTCGATCTTTATCTGTCTGTTATAGAAGCATTTCCCAACCGATTCTCCACAGCCTCGGAGAGACACGAGCATTCGAACAAAATGCCTTCGTCCTTAACATCTGTCACAAAGCGAGGAATAATATTTTCTATTTAAAATGGCAACCAACTGGGCTTTTTTTTTTTTTTTTTTAAATAAGGTGTACATTAGTCTTTGTGAAGCCAAAGATTGGCTGTGCAGTGTTTCGAATGTCAGAGAGTCTTACAGTCACAAGATCAATGTGCCGACGTGGACGTGGGTAACCGCAGTCAAAGCCCCTGCTGGGACTTTTCAACTTTCCTTTGACAAACAACATCATTTGAGCATTTGAGCTTGCAGACAAACACACACACACACACATGCACAAACAAACACAAAGTAAATAAGCTCCTGTGTGTCCTTGCGTGTGTGGGTGTGTGGGTGTGTGTGTGTGTGTTGACCATGGGCTAAATGAGTTGCTGGCTGTCAGTGAAAGCCCTGGTGAGCGGCTGTACTTCACCGCAAATAAATCAAGTGAAAGAGCGTAGCAGGGGGCGGCGGCCAAGCGGCCCCATCACAAATCGATGGGCCCTGTAGCGTGTGCTGCCCGGTGGTCCTGTCAGCACACACACTCAAACACTTACGCACCCGGTCCCACACACAAATACACAGGCATACGCATGTCCATTATAGGTGGAGTGCCGATGTGAGTGCAACAGTAAGGTTGGTGTGGGTGAGTTGCGGGTTGATTCCTGGCTAATCCCAATGTGCCAGGGGTGAGTTGTGGTTGATTGATTGTTTGCTTCCCTCTGCTTCCAACTCTGTCTCTCTTTGCTGTACCTGAATTCTGCTTCTCATCTATAGTTCAACACCACACACATATACACATGTATACCACACACACACACACACACACACAGCACATAAAGGCTCTTCTCTTAAGAGTCAGACCATTACACTCCTCTCTAGACAACACTCTCTTTTACAAAAACACTCTCTTGTGCAGGAGATTGTTTTATCAAGCTGTAAGCACACCCACAATTTCAAACAGCTGATAGAAGTATTCCAGCTCAGAACAATAATTGGCAATCTGAGGAATATCAGGAAAATTTATTGAAATACACCTGCTCAAAAATGAACAGAACACTTAATCGTCACAGTATAACATCTTCAGTGGCATCAGTTTGTCCAGTTAGAAAGCATAAGTGATAAGTGATTCAATTTCACCTGCTTTGCTGCAAATGAAAGCGACAACAGGTGCACTGTAAAAACGAGAGCGAGTCAACCCTCAAAAAGGGAATGGTTTTGCAGGTGGTGGCCACAGAAAATGACTCTCTCCTTATCCGTAATGACTGATTTTTCTCACAGTGCTGTGGTTTTGCTAGAGTTCTTATCATTATCGGTAACATGAGGCAGTACCTGCAGCCCATTCAGATTGCACAGCTCCTCCTGTATGGCAACTTCATACATTCCAAACCTGCAAGAAGGTTTGCTGTGTCTCCCTGCAGTCTCAAGAACATGGAATAGATATTAGGACATGGACCATTACAGAAGCAGAGCTGGACATGGGCGTACAAGGGCATCAACCAAGCAGCAGGGCCAATATCTGCTTCTTTGTTTGAGGAGGAACTGCCAGAACCATACAAAATGATCCCCAGACTGTCAGAAACTGTCAGGAACAGCCTCTGTGAAGGTGGCATGAAGGCCCTAGATCCTCTAGGGGGCGCTGTCCCTCACAGCTCAATACCATGAAGTGTGATAGGCATTCGTCAGAGAACACCAGAATTGGCGGATTCACCATTGGCGACCTGTTAGCTTCACAGAGGAGAGCAAGTTCATGCAGAGCATGTGACAGACAGGAAAGAGTGGAGACGCAGCATAATGTGGTGGACATTATGATGTCCTACAACATCGTCAAACAGTTTGGCAGTGGAACGCAAACCACCACGTGATAGCCATTGTCAGATCTAAAGCTGGTACACTGGGTTCTGGGTTTCTGTTGGTGCAGGAAAATGCCTGGCCTTATATGGTCAGAGTGTGTTTGTAGTTCCTGGATGACAAAGGCATTGATGCCATTCACTGGTCATCATGTTCCCCAGACATGAATCCAATTGAGAATCTCTGGGATGTATCAATGCATCCCACTCTGCTGAGTAGTGCCACAGACTGTCCAGGAGTTCACTGATGCCCTGATTCAAGTTGGGGGAGAAATTCCTCAAGATACCATCCACTGTCTCATCAGGAGCATGCCCAGAAATTGTCAGGCATGCAAATAGGCACGTAGAGGCCATACACACTACTGAGTCACATTATTAGTTGCTGTGATGAAATTTACACTATTTAAACTGGACCACCTGTGATTTTTTTTTTTTTTTTTTAACTTTGATTTTCGGAACTTGAATCAATCTCTCAGTGGGTTGATGATTTGGGTTTTCATTGACTGTTGTTACTTCATTTTGTTCTCAACAAAGTACACTAATTTTTTTAAAGTTTACATTAATGTGGTAAAAGAAGACCCTAACAGAAGACAGCGTGCAGTCAGGTGTAGGGGGCAAAGGTCAATGACGTATTTATGTGGACAAACCCATGGCAAGAACACAACCCCACACTAGTATGGAACCACCACCAGCCTCCACAGTGTCCATGCACCACACACACGGTCTCTGCCGCACACGTGGTCCGTGCCGCACACTAACCCCACCATCAGCCTGAAACAATTGGTACCATGACACACTGGGCCACACCGCAGGTTGTCAGTCCTCTAGGGTCCAGTCAGCAACCTCACAAGTTCAAGTGAGTAGCTGTGTCCAGTCTCGTGGTGTTAACAGAGGCACTCCGGTGGGTCTTCTGCTCCCATATTCCATGGAAACTAACACTGACCGACCTGTAGAATATGCCTGTGGAGCCTCCTGCATTGAACAGTCACTTAACTGTTCTCATGGATAATTCTAGGGAGATGCCGCCAGTCACAATTATTAAGCACCTGTGGGCAGCTGCTGTGCTGTCCAGTGTGGGTGGTAATTCCTTCTCTGACATATTCCCATTACACAAGTGACACTGAGGATTAAGGCATGTTGATGCCCACACAAACTGAAAGTCCCGTCCATCTGGTATCCGTTGTTCAAAACCAATGTTCAGCCTCACAAGAGAACATCAGATTTTGATGAATGAAATATTCAAGTTGAAAATCTTTGTCACAGCTTATATACATCTGGGCTGTCCCAAGCCGTCCCCTGAGTACATATTGCTATCCCATGACTTTTAGCATGTCAGTGTATATCAGTAAAGCTTTTCAACTTTACTGATACTGAATATTTAGTTCATCGAAATCTGATGTGGGAAGTGTTCTCATACTTTTTTTGAGTGGTGTATTGACACATAAGTCTCTCATGCATTTTATTCTGTATTTGTTTAGATGATGTGTGTGTGTGTGTGTGTGTGTGTGTGTGTGTGTCCTCTTTACAATCCCTCTATTCACACCTGGTCGTTATGCTCACAGGTCGTCATGGAGACGGTGGCTACTGGCCCTCTGACAATAACCTGATTGACAGGAGCAGTCTAAACGGTAAGTGCTAGAACATTTCCCACAAAGCACTCTGAGAGAACCTTACATCCTGAAAGTTCTTTTATGGTTCTCTACAGTAAAAATGTCACATGACAGAAGGAAAGTTTTTCTCTTTGTTTGGCCTGCTTTTCATCTGCCAGGTTGCAAACTTGGATTGTGGCTGCCCTTCTGCAAGTTGCAGGGATTGGTACTTAGGGCTCAGGGACAAAGGGGACTGAGAGGACCAGAGGTTTCATGTCATTTACGGCCTAGAACAATACAGCACCGTTCGTTGTTAAAATGCATTTGCCTCTGCAGGCTGCTGGTGGGGAAGTGACTGGTCTGGATGGCTTGTTGTGTACTGCACTGGGAACAGCTGTAGTAATAATTTAAAGAGAGCACTGACAGAGAGAAAGACATGAAGGCATGCTGAATGGTTGTCTGGGCCATTTTCTATCCTTTAGATCATACAAGGACAAGGGCATTTTGCAGTCCTTTGTTATGTGTACGTGAGAGAGAAATACAGAGAGAAAAAGACAGAGAAAGAAAGAGAGACAGATAGAGGGAGATAGAGAGACAGATAGAGAGAGAGAGAGAGGGAACAAGACAGAGTGAGAGTGAGGGGACATAGAGAGAAAGTGAAAAATAATTATAAAGGCAAAATGGCAGGCAGGCTTAAGCACGATAAGATTAAATTTTAAAAGCAGAAGTTTGTTACCTTTCTACGACTGCATCAGTAATGTCCCTCTAAGCCCCTTACAGGTGCCTAGTAGTCATAGTAACTATAAGCAACAAAACACTTCTAAGAATTTCAAATTAGTGACCCAGAATGCTAAATCCATCAGTCTTACATGTTTTGAATACAAATATCATACAAAAATAAACTAGATTTAATAAAAAGGTTTTCCAAAGCTGAGATCTGCAAGTTATTTTATTAATATTCTTATTGCACAGGGTGTCCTGTCCCTTGGCAAGATTCTTTTTTTTCCAAGCTTAGCATTTAGCATGTCACATCTAGTACAAAACATTATCTAAGTTTCAGGCACCAAAAACTGTTATCTGTCAAATAATGAGAAATCCCTGACCAAATAAAGGAGATGTTTGAAAAACAAACAAGTAAGCAATACCTTTACAGACCTCCAAGGATCTACCCCTAACCCTAGCATTTACAGACCTCCAGGGATCTACCCCTAACCCTAGCATTTACAGACCTTCAGGGATCTACCCCTAACCCTAGCATTTACAGACCTTCAGGGATCTACCCCTAACCCTAGCATTTACATTTACCCATTTGGCAGACACTCTTATCCAGATACATTTCCAATTTCAATCATGGTACATGATGTATGCATACATAGTTTTAGGAGTCTTGCCTGAGGGCTCTTATTAGTATAGCATGGTTGTCTTGTCCAGACAGGGATTAAATCCCAGTCCTCAATAGGATTGGCTGTGTTACTTTTACCCACTGGATTATACATACACACAAAAAAAATAGCCATGCTAGGGATTGAACCAAGGCCCTTCACGTTGGGAGACTATAACTCACTACACCCTATACCATCACACTACATGTACACACTTTGAGTATAAAGCATGTTTGAGTTTAATGAAGAGTGCTCTTCAACTGCTTTTTTACACACACACACACACACACACATTTGCTTCTGAATGTGGTGTTAGGTGCTCAGTGGGGAATTGTCTTAATTAGAACTGTGCAGGATAATCACAGGCTTCAGATGCACACACTGTGAGAGGAGGAATGTTTTGGAGTGTGTGTGTGTGTGTGCGTGTGTGTGTGTTTGTGTGTCTGTGTGTGTTGAGTTACTGACTCTACCTCAACTACCGTAATCACACAAACATTGACATTATACACACAGAATGGCATCTTCATACAGTGGGTGTTTCCTTCTACTACATTCTGCACAGTTCTGCCATTGGGCCTCTGTCTTTTACCCTGGTCAAAGAGCCTTATCCTTATATGAGCTCTGCACTCACTCACACACACACACACACACACACACTCTTTCACTCTCGCTCTCTCACTACACACTCTCCTACCGATAACCTCATTCATCTCAAAGCCACATTTCCACCACAGAAGAAAGAACGCCATGATGAAACATTAACTGCATTCTTCAACCAATCATTTCCAATGCTGCTATTGTAACTCAGTTATTATGCTGCATTAGAATTCATAGAGGCTGGTTCGCCCATGATTGAACATGATTGAAGTTAACCAAAGCTGATTTTTATTGAAATGTCTCGTTTAGCTGAAGGGCTTCGTGGAGGAATCGAAGGCCAACTATTACATGGAGGGAGATGGAGTAGCATGCAGAACCATTCCTGTTTCACTTTATATCAATTTAGTGATTATCACTACCTGGCCATGATAGATATAGCAATGAACAGTAGGGTGAAAAAGAATAAAAGTTAATTTAGTTTTTTCCCACTTGATATAGAATATATTTCTGGTATATTCAGAGTCATTGTTTCAGTGTCAGGGCGAGTTAAAATGTAAGCAGCATTCTTCTTTTCATTTTAACATTGAAAATTAAAAGTTGTAGCAGGCTTTAATAAAAAAAATAAAATAAAATAACAATTCTAACAGTTCAAGCAAGAGGCCATGCAAATCAAAACTCTTCTGTCATCAAACAGAGCATCAATGAATGGTTTTATATGAGTTCTTATGTCTAACACAGATGGGGAAGGTTTATCAGGGAGGTCCATCTGAAGGTGTGAGATATCAGCACTGGCCTTCCAGTGAGACTGCCTGTGGAGCTTTTCCCAGAGGTCTTTTGCTATGCAACAAGAAAGATGAGAATATGCCTGAATGTTTGCTAATGCACTTCACAAGAAAGTGCATTGTGGGTCAGTGTGTCAGGCCAAACAATGGAGCGAGACAAAGGATGGTGTGTGTGTATGTGTGTGTTTGTGTGTGAGGGCACTGGTGAGCTGAAGAATTGGGCAGAAAGCATCTAACACCAGCACTCAGACTGTTCAAACCTGGAAAACCACTAAAGAACCAGGCGTAGAAACAGAAGAGCCCAAACTAAACTGAAACCATTCAGCTGCAGGACCAGAAGACCCAGACAATATCAGGACCACAGTTCAGATGTAAACACAAGCATGGCTCCAGCCCAACACTTCAGCTTGTTATTTGGTTATTTAATGTTCATGTACATGTACTTCAGACTCGGATCAGAGTTGGGTGGAGCTCCATGTCCTTCCGAGGAAAGCCATCACATTACCTGCTTCCATTACTCATCCACATGTCACCTCTCATCTCTGCTGGTGGTAATTGAATCCAGTTCATATAGCAGGATCCTGAGTCGCCACTGTTCTCATCAGCACTGTATCGGTGTTCACCTTAACTCTGCGTTACTGCACAAAGCTGGGTCAGGGCTAATGTAGCTCATGAACAGGCTGGAAAGACACACACACATATACACACACACACACATATACACACATACACACACCTGGTAATGGGGTCAGCTTGGAGTGGAGAGTGGCAGTGTATCTGTCATTTATCCCTTGTATTAGTGAGGGTGTGCGCATGACATGCTAAATCTCTCCCTGCGCCTCTGCACTGCTGGTCGTTTCTGACCTTCCTCTCAGTCAGAGGGAGCTGAAATAGAGAGAGGGGGAGTGTCTCTCCCTCAGTCTCGTTGCAGAACACAAAGAGACTTGGAGAGTGAGAGAGAGAGGGAGAGAGAGAGGCAGAAAGCAAGAGAAAGATTAGAAAGAGGGAGAAAGAGACATCAAGGAAGATGGAGAGAAAGATAGGGAGAACAGGGGAGAGAGAAAGAAAGTGGTAAAGAGAGAGCGGCAGCTAGCACCTTGGAGTTCAGCTGTCATGATGGAACCTGCTGATGTGGGATGTGTTTGTCCTGGAGCCTGGTTTTTTTTTTCAGATTTGTACCAACTGCAGCAGCTGTAATCCAGCAACAGCCATCAGCCAGGGATGAAAAGAGAGAGAGAGAGAGAGTGTGAGTGAGTGAGTGAGTGAGTGAGTGAGTGAGTGAGTGAGTGAGTGAGTGGGTGAGTGAGTGAGTGTGCTTTAGCAAAATTGTACAGTCATGCCAATAAAGCTACCTTGTATTGTACAGTTAGCTTGAGAGAGAGGGAGAGTGAACATTAACTCTCCAGGGCAGAAAAACAAACCCAATGTGCAGCTAAATAATTTAGCTTTAATTTGCCAACATATTGCTTTGCATTGCAGTAGCCTGATGTATATTACATGCTTATTAAAACTATATAAACAGTTTATTAATTATTTACTAAGAGCCACTTGGGGCTGATATAAAAATAATATTTTAAGAACAATTTTAATTCATTTCTGTTTCTTCACTGCCAATGGAGTGTTACTTACGCCTTAGTTACACTCCTTTGGCAGTAAAGAAACAGAAATGAATTTAAATTGTTCTTAAAATATTATTTTCAGATATTAGGATATGTGTAAATGTCAAATGGAATATCACATAATTTTTTGTAAACTAAAAACATAATGTTTAGTGATTTCCTTCCTTCTATAACACATCCTTTAACATTACTGATATAAACTTGTTTACCGATTATTAGCATCTTATCAAGATTAATTAGCACACTTTAGTATAAGGTAACAGAACTTAACTCCACCATTGGTTGCTATGGCTGACCATGGCGTGTGTCCAAAGGGGGTTGTGTATCTCTGTGTGTTTTATTGATTACAAGCTTCCGTGGTGAAGCAGATCTCCCCTATTCAAGATCAACCTCAGGCTTTTATCTTCAGCCTGAAATCTGGAATTGATTGCAGGGAGTAATTTATGTCTCTCCTGTGGGGTGCTGGAATCTGAATGAGCAAAACTTTATTTGTCAAGACAGAAGCCTTTCTGATGGGAAGGATGTTAGCACATACTAATACGTACTAAACCTCTTTAAAAGTAATGTGTGTTGTTGTGGAGTTTCAGATATAGTTCAACTGTTTGCATATGCTCCATGGTTAGTACATGCTCGTGCTCTGTAGGTTCTTTTTAAGACTTGTTTACACTTTCAGATTTATCAGAATATTTTTTTTTTGTTCATGCTTGACTCCATTTTCGTTTGATACATTTTTTTTTATTTCCTCTTTATATGTATGACTCATTGCACCATTTGATTTGCAGTTACCACTTTATGATACTGTCCAATTACAGGTGGTACATCTGCAACCACAGTATGACACCCAGTATGACACCTGTATCCTGTCCAGCGCCTACACTAATGCTGTTTGAAGTGTAACTATGCTAGTTTGTAACTATTCTAGCTCAAGTGGTGGCGCTCTAGAGTTCTGCATATCTCTTTGAGTCCAGGTTGTTAACTCAGCGTGTGTGTGTGTATGTGTGTGTGTTTCAGAGCCCCCCGTCGGTCAGATCCGCCCGCCCCATGGCAGTGTGACTCCGCAGAGAAACAGCAACCTGCTGGTGGTGATCGTGGTGTCGGTGGGAGCCGTCACCATCGTGGTGGTGATCATAGTGGCCCTCATCTGCACACGGCGGTCCTCCGCCCAGCAAAGGAAGTGAGTCTTTCACTCACTCACACACACTTACTCCCATACTCACATACACACACACACACACACACACACACGCACCCAGGACCCAACTGTTAAATGCATTGCGGTTCAAATACTTGCCATGTGACCCAGGACCTTCACAACGTTTTCTCTCAGTCTGACCGTCCCATTACCTTTCGTTCTCTATACAACGAATCAGAACCATCCAGCCTGATTGCAGACACTCTGCTGTCTGTTTCCAGAGGTGCAGGTGTGACTGTGCTAGTTTGTGTTGCGGTGGAGAGCCAGTTCTGTTGGCTGCTCTGCTTCGGGTTCACACTCTACGCAGTTATAGGAGTCATTAGACCTCATACTGCAGCTCTTCTCTTTGGATGTGTGTTTGTGTGAGAATGTTCACAAATCTTTTTTCTATTTGTGTCCATACTCCTAACCTTATCAGGAATATATATCAATAATACAATGTAATATAATTATAATATAATTACCAATATTATCATAAATGCAGTCTTAGGCTCACATTAGCGTTCCAGTTAGCATCGCACCTCTATTTTCTGCTGAGTCCGTCTCTCCTTTTGTCATTAGCCTTGATCGTTAGCTTAGCCACACACTGACCTGAGAGCAGCTGACAGCACTAGCCCACCCCCAGACTGACTCATTATTTGTACCTAGCCACGATGGTAGATGACCGTCAGGCTGCAAGCCCAGGAGACAAGCGTGTGCTTTGTGGATATGCTAAGCGCTAGCAGCTAAATGAGGTGCAGTGCCCCTTCTCTGTAGCAACCGAACAGGCCCACGGTGAGACACTTTAATTGCTGCGGTTCACCGCGGTCAGAGGTCTGGCAGAGCAATTAAGCTGGATTTTACTTACTCAGACATACGGATAAGTTGGTTTGTTTGGAGGGAAGTGTTTGTGTGTGTCGATGCACATGTGTGTGTGATAT
>JAOYMR010000002.1:5217952-5239648 GCA_025802075.1 Tenebrosternarchus preto
CCCTCCTTCCCTCTTCCCTACTCTCCCTCCTTCCCTCTTCCCTACTCTCCCTCCTTCCCTCTTCCCTACTCTCCCTCTTTCTCCCTCTTTCTTTCTTTCTTTCTCTCTGCATGTAGAAAGCGTGCTACTCACAGCGCAGGCAAAAGGAAAGGCAGTCAGAAAGACCTGCGCCCTCCTGATCTGTGGATCCACCATGAGGAGATGGAGCTGAAGAACATCGAGAAGCCACCCAGCTCTGCCCCCTCAGGCAGAGATTCACCAATCCAGAGTTGCCAAGAGATTGCTCCCGTCAGTCACAGCCAATCAGAAAGCCAAATGGGAAGCAAGAGCAGCCACTCTGGTGAGGCTCCACCTCTGATGTAGCCTTGTGTTTCAGGAATGCATGTGACCTGTGGAATCAAAGCCTTCTCGACACATCATTTACATTAAATATAGTGAAATGGATTACTTAATGTCAAACCAATTAACCCTGAATTTAAAGCATTTCGTATTTGCTCTTCCTTTTACCTTAACTGCTGCAAGCCAATTATTCAAATCACTGGCAGTCCCAGACCATCTGCAATTTAACCTTAGGAAGTATTAAAGCTAAAGCCTGAATAATCATGGTTTTCCTCTTTTTTTTAAAGATAAATTTTCTATTTCAAATGTATTAATACTTGTATAAATATTCTTGGCTTTTGAATAGCAGCTGAACAGTGAATATATTATTCTAGGCATTATGCTTTACATTTTTATATTTTAACCTTAGTGCTGTCATTGAAGGCAGTGTAATTCATGTCATCAGTGTAAAACCCCAGCCCCCGACCCCCTCATCAGACACATCTGTGTGCTTTCTGCCTTCACCCAACAGAACTGTTTAATCTCTTTGGTCTTGTTCAGGTGGTGACGGAGATGAAGCCTCCAGCAGCATCTCCACTCTAGAGCGCTCCCTAGCGGCTCGGAGAGCCACGCGGACCAAGATGATGATCCCCATGGACTCGCAGCCCAGCAATACGCGTAAGTGCCACAACAGCAAATAGACTGTCTAGGTACACAGAGAGCCTGCTCTCATCTCTCACACACACACACACACACACAGAGCCTGCCCTCATCTCTCTCTCTCTCTCTCACACACACACACACATGGAGGACATGCCCTCGTACGAGTCACACCCACACACACACACATCCAAGTCCCACCCACATAACCTGCCCTCATCTGTCTGAGTATCACACACACAGAACCTGCCCACATCTGTCCCACACACCAACACACCACACACACACACAAACACACACACACAAACACACACACACACACACACACAGAGAGCATGCCCTCTTATGTATATCTGAGTCCCACCCACACACACAGAGCATGCACTCAAACGAATGAGTCTCGCATACACACACACACACACACACACACACATAGAACATGCCCTCTTCTGTCTGAGTCCTACCCACACCCACACAGAGCATGCACTCATACGAATGAGTCTCGCACACACACACACACACACACACACACACACACAGCCTGCCTTCTCTCACATTCCTGATGGAGAAAGGAGAAGCAGACAGCCGTCATGGGAAAAGTTTCAACCCATAATACTTCTTTCATTAGATACTGGTGTAAAACAGCCCATGAGGCTCCCCTCTGCTGTTCTGCACAGGTTTGTAGGATGAATGCCTCTCAGGCTTGCTGCGGCTGTTGAATAGGTCAGTGTGAGAGGTGAGCTCTTTGGCTAACTATGACAGTAACATATCCTTTAGCGCCACACACAGCCCACCTGCTCCAGGCTCATGGACGTCGCAGTGCCAGCCAGTCACATCCGTCACGGTGCCAGCCACGAAACAATGGATCTCTCCTGGCACAGCTATGCACACGCGCACACACACACACACACACACCATAAACCAACATGGGATCGATCAAAATCAGACGGCTGCATTGTAACACAGCAGCCCCGCTGCTCAGCCCTGTGAGAGAGAGAGCGAGAGAGAGAGAGAGAAAGAGAGAGAGAGAGAGAAGAACAGAGATAACTAGGGAGTGATAAGGAGGTAATGAATGTCTCCCTGCAGGGATGGAGAATGGAAAACAGTGGACTGCAGCCTGGCTGTGAATTCGCTTGGTGAAGCTCCTTAGCAGGGCGAGGTTGGCGAGGTTGGCGAGGGGCCGGGCCGCAGGCTGCTATGACGGGCACCATGCCGCCGAGCTCCCGGTCACGGGCGGACGAGGTGCTGGGGACACCCTGCAGTGCAGCTCAAACCTGGTGCAAAGTTTGGGTCTCGAGGAAGATGGAGTTGGAATGGGAGACAGAAGCAGAGAGCGAGGATTAGACTCACACTCAGACCCACCTGCTCCATAAAACAGTCTCACATCTACACAGCTTTAGACAGAGGGAGAGAGAGACGGAGTGGGAGAGAGTGAGTGGGAGAGAGGAAAAGGCAGACAAAGGGAGAGAGACAGATGGAGAGGACAGAGAGACGGGGGAGAGAAAGTGAATGGGAAATAGGAAGACAGAGGGGGAGAAACAAAGAGTAAGAAAAGAGGAAGAGAGAAAAGAAACAGCGAGAAGGAGTGGCAGAGATATATATATATATACAAGGAGAGAACATGTCTCCTGCTCCATAATCTAATGACTCATCATCAGCCGTAAGCCATAAGCAAAACTGATATGAAATTAGGAGGAAAAAAAAAACCCCTTCTCTCCTGATTTCACTCCTGATTGCTGAGTGACACTAGTGTGCTTGCAGATTGCACAGGCAGATTCTGAAGGATTTGAAGACATCAGGCAGGATCAATTGAGTGAAGGGTAATCATTTCCTATTGAGATGCTCGTCAACTTGAATATAGTTCTAATCTGGTTTAGTGAACCTCACTTGGTAATAGGACCTCCCAGAATGCAATCATATTGCCTGGTCTGTAATACACACACACACACACACATACACACAACCTTAAATCCTTTGAGAATTGGCAGAGCCTGAACAGATGGATTGATCTGTTGTGTTTCTGTGCTAAGGCGTACACACTGAGCTTCTGCAGAGGTTGGTGGTTGCAGGCTAAGACTCAGAAATGATTCAGTATTGTTCATGATAGCATCTGAGAGGAACGAAATGAGCTTTTCCCTGCTCCTCTGTGTTATCCGTGCTTGAAATAATTGCCGTCTGAAGTGCGTGAGCCGAGATGTGCTGAACAGGTCACTATAGGAGTCATGAGGGGTGTATGCCACACACACACACACACACCAACTGCTTCTGGAGTAAAAAGGCCCAGTCTGACTTCTGAACTTCAGAGATAGAGGACAGGATAAAAAAGACACACACACACACACACACACATGCACACACTCATTCACATTACTCAGCAATCAGGTTCGCCTAGTCTAAAGCAGTTTAAGAGATAGTGATCTTTTTATGCTTAGCATTTCAGACACGTTAGCGCTGCTAGACACTGCTCCCTCTCTCTCTCACTCGTTCTGTTCTCTCTCTCTCTCTCTCTCTCTCTCTCTCACTCGTTCTGTTCTTCCCTCTCTTTCTCTCTCTCCTTCTCTCTGTCTGAGACCCAGGGGCTTTTGTTTCAAGGGCACACCCACCCTCTGCTGGTAGAATATGAACTGCCCCCAGTCACACAGGGTCAAGTATCTTAAAGATTCCCTTCCACTACCCCCATCTATCATGCACAGCGTGGTGCTCCTCTGTTAGACGTTTGTTGAAAGATTCAGAACCACACTTCCTGTACCCTGAACGGAAGGTTCTGAAGGCACTTCATCTACCCTGTGAACACCGCACTCCACTTGAGCTTCCTGGTTAATGACTTCAGGAAAGATGTAAGAGCAGCAAAGCCTCCCTGTGTCTCCCTGGCAGCGTCCCATCGTCAGGAGCCCTGGCGTAGCTAGTCTCATAGCGTGCATTCAGATGGTGTAGGTTAAAGTTGAAATCCTCTACTTCTTATCATTGCTATAAATCTAATATCTGAGCCGTGAGAGTGAAGCCAAGCCACTGTGTAACAAACAGTCCTCTCTGCTTTAACATTACAGTCATCGCTTTCTGTTCTAACCGAACCAGTCTCCTTCTCACCTCTCGTCTTTCATTTATCTCCTCTATAACCCCTCGTTTTTGTCCTTCTTTATCCTTCTCTCGCTCTCTCTCCTGTTGTAGCGGTGGTGAGTGCCATCCCTGTGCCCACGCTGGAGAGCAGTCAGTACCCAGGCGTTCTGCCCTCGCCCACCTGTGGCTACCCCCCTCATTCGAAGTTCACACTGCGACCGATGGCCTTTCCCACTCTCACCGTGGACCGCGGATATGCTGCAGGTACTCCGCACCACCCCCTTCCTGCCTCTCGCGTGCTCTCCCTCTCTCCTCCATCCTCTGTTCCTCCCTCTCTCCCACCCTCTCTCTCACTCCCTTTCCTGCCCTCTCTTCTCGATTACATTTTTAGGCACTTTTCTTCTTCTGCCTTCTCCTGTTTTGACTCATTTTGACTCTTCCTTGCTGAGATTTGACATCTGTAAGCTTGGTAACTGTTATAAAAGCTAACTGATCCATATTTTTGATTTAGAAGGAAAAACACAAAATTAGGGTTTCAGTTCTCCAAATGTCCTTATTTTTACTTTTTTCTTTGTCTCATTCTCTCTCCTTTCATTCTCTTTCTCCCTCTCTTTCCCTCTCTCTATCTCTCTCCCTATCTCTGAATGAATTTAGCAACTAATTAAGCTTCACATGGTCTTATAGTGATGACCTGTCAACACCACACAAAGAACAAAGTTTTATGTGTTTCAAGTACTTACACCCAAAGAACAGGTGAGATATGTGACAGCTCAGTGAGATATAACCAAACCAGCTCGGTGAGATATAACCAAACCAGCTCGGTGAGATATAACCAAAGCAGTTCGGTGAGATATAATCAAAATCAAATAAGAGATATATGAACCACATGACATGCTTTTCATAGACAGTGATGTCACTAAGACAGGTTTGTCAGATATTTAATAATTCATCTGTCAGTTTCTTTATTTTCAAAAAAGATGAAGGTGTCACAGACTTGACTGACTGAGGCAAGATTCTCATGCTTTGCTTGGTCCTTACATCAGACTCTAGACATGTCTGGAAAAGACTGGAAGAAACTGTGCTTTAAAATGAAAAACACACACACATACATGCTTGCACACACAAACATAATTTTTTTTTTTACAATTGTGCTGAAATAATTCTGAGAATGATATGCTTTATATGTGTGTCAACTAAAGAGGAGGCTGAGATATTCTGTATTTTTCTCTTATCTTTAAAGAAAAGATATTTTAATTTCTTTATTCCAATTATTCCAATTATTTTTTTTTTCAGCTTGGAACAAAATGGATCTTGAAAAAAAAATTAAATGTGTGTGTGTGTTTGTGTGTGTGTGTGTTTGTGTGTGTGTGTGTGTGTGTGTGTGTGTGTGTGTGTGTCTCCAGCCATAGCTCCTGAGACTGTGGCTCCCCTCAGCCCCCAGGCCCAGCCCAGTCTGATCCCCACAGTGCAGTCTGAGGCGTCAGGCTCGGAGGAGATCCCCAGTCGCACCATCCCCACTGCCTGCGTGCGCCCCACACACCCCATGCGTAGCTTCACCAACCCCCTCCTTCCTCCACCCATGGGTACCATCGAGCCCAAAGTCTACACACCCATGATGCCACAGACAGGTGAGACACTGCTGCAGATCAATTAAACGTAATTAACTTTGGCGTGAATCAAATTTCATTGAACTGAACCAAATGAAATTGAATCGGGTTGAATTGAATTGAATAAGACTTATTGATAATCTGTTTAATAATCTATTATCAGTTTGCTTTGGACCTGACACAGGTTAAAAATAACTAGCACAATTTAGATTTTACATCTGAGGTTTATAACACTAGTGGATTAATATGATTTAAAAACCAGGAACTGAAGGAATCATATAAAATAGACCGTAGAATAAACATGTGGTCATGTGGTCAAACTGTGAACTGGGAAACTGATCTATCTCTACTGTGGACAACAGTTGTAAAAATCATGGTTAACTCTGGTCTGATTAGTTTAACTTGAAGTTTGTATTTGCAGTCCAGCAGAGAAAAAATATTAGAATCTTTTAATAAGCATTAAAACAATTTCTTTGTGCCTGTGAGGTGGCTGTGGGCTCTGTGTTAATAACTGGGAGTAAACAGCTTGTTCTGTTAGAGTCCATATGTACTACAACAGGCTGTTTGTGATGTTTGCATTGATTTCAATATAATGAATATTCTGTCAGAAGAGTGGCGCTCAAGGCAGCTCATTCGCTGTCACGGTTCATATGTAAATAAGACCGAGAGAGTGGGACAGAGAAAGAGGAAAACAGAGTGCGAGAGAGAGAGAGAGAGAGAGAGAGAGAGAGAGAGAGAGAGAGAGAGAGAGAGAGAGAATGCAGGAGGGTGAGATGTTTGCCAGTGTCTGTGGCTTGAGGCTACTTTCAGAGAAAGGTCAAAGCTGATGTAGTTCATTTCTGGAAACTTCTATCTCATTCAGTTTCCTCACTGACCTAGTAGCCATGCCTGGAGTATACTGACTGATCATTGCAAAGCTGGGTGCATGTGTGCACATGCATTAAGGTGTGTGTGTGTGTGTGTGTGTGTGTGTGTATGTGTGTGTGTGTATGTCCATACTTTCCTGTGCCTTCTCCCACCTTCTGATCCACATTGATTTCTTTCACACTAAACATTACAAGCGCTCCAGGGTTCTCTGTACTCCCCAGGGGGGACTGCACAGCTCCCTTCCCGTTTCTGAGCTGCTCGTGGTGTACTCCTGTTGCCATCACAGCCCCTGATCCTTCCTAGGATGCTGGTGGTAATGTAGATGCGCTCCAGCTGAGGCACCAGTGCAGCCTTCTCCCTCTAGTCATGATTTAATTGGTTTTCCTTAAGCTGTTTCCAGCGCTGTGCAGTTCAGCCTATTGCCTCTAGAGGCCACTGTCTCCAAGAGACACAGCAGACACGCATATCACAAAAAAGTCTTCCAATAATAGTTACCTCAAGGTTCTTGGATTATTGTGCTTTTTTCCCAGGTCCAGTGCTGAAATTTTCCCTTTTAATCAAACTATACAGAAAAACGGAACCTTTTGCATAGATTTCTTAATGGTTCACTTTCCTCCTCGTTCAGGAAACACCCGCAATTACAGTAAACGGGTTGTGTCTCTTGTTCTTGACGAAAAACATGTCCCAGGGCTGGCGATTGCTAGTCTGCATGGCCTCTTTTCCTTCTTCCCAGCTGTTTGGTCTACAGTACTGACACTGCGGCAGGGCAATGAGGAGTCGGCCTGGGTTTTTCTCTCCAAAACCCAGAGAAAAGCCTTTTCACTGCAGAGGGAAACCTGTTCGCTCCCAGATAAACAGCCCCTTCACTCAGTGCTTGGCTGAGAGTCACTGTAATGTGTCTTTGGGGATCTTCTCTTAGCACTGCTCCTATGCATGGAGTCAGCAGGCAGACCTGGGATCAGTCCCACTGTATCTCCCTCCAGGACACTCACTCTGCCTGCTGGAGACTACTATTAGACAGAACAGTGCACGTCAAGAGCAGGTTGTAGGCTCAGCTTGGATGAGAGGGTCTATCAAAGCACTTCTGGGTGAACTGACCTATCAGTGATGAACTAACACTCATAGGCTTTCTGTCAAACCCCACTCTATCCACAGTAGCCTCAGAGTCAAGAGAGATATGTCTAATTCTACCCTGCGCACTGTGTAGTCAGGATGGATTGGTTTTGAGTCCTTTAGTCTGGGACACCGCATGGATATGGATGTACTAAAACTCTGTTAGGAATATTGATGACTAGATAAACATATATGCAAATGAAGACAGAAAAATGTGTGACATGCATCATCAGCAAGATTAGAGGATTCTGAGGATACGTTTCAGTGTATTTTATAAATGCGTAGATTAATTTTATGCAATATTTGAATGTGTTCTGTGCTTGAATATGTTTTTCCCTGATGATACTTTATTCAGTCTCCTTCCTGAAGATGGGGGGGTAGGGGGGGTGGGGGGGGTTCACACTGTCCATCACAACTCTGTTTCTATGTAATCAAGTCGCTGATGTATGAGTGTGAGGATGTGCTTATATATGTGTTCATAAACATTCCAGTGATTGAGACATTAAGAAGGATATGGGGCTGTGTGTGTGCATGTGTGTGTGTGTGTGTGTGTAACTGTACATGTGTATGACTGTATGCATTTGTGTGTGTGAGAGAGAGCGCAAGAAAGACAGAGAGAGCGTGCAAAAGAGACTGTGCCAGTGTGTGGAGGCCCATCCACTCTGGATGACTGACATGGTGGTTGATTGATGTTGGCTTTCTGAGACCTGACTTTGCCTCTCAGCTGGTTGATCTTCCCACTCAGAGAACAGGCTCTGTCCCACTGTAGCAACCGTTCTCCTACCTAAGGCACTTAGGATCGAGAATGGACTGGGGGTGGACTGGTGACAAGGCATCTGGCACAACATGACTTTGGCCTTTTCTGCAGTACAAAATGAAAGGGTTGTAAGCACAGCTTCACTGCCCACACCATGGACAGGTGACCTATTTCCAGTGTGGCATAGTTGCATTCTGAATTTTGTAATGTGCTTTGATGCATAGACAGTGACCCTAAATTTGTCCTGGTTGGTGGCTTGAATGAGGACAGCACCCAATCCAATATCAGTGGCATCAGTATGTATTTAGAAAGTGTTTTAAAATATTTGGTTGTGCAAGAATTGGTGGATTCTGTTGGTCTGCCGACCAACTCCAGAGAAATCCTTTCTTCCTAAGTCCAAAGAGGAAATAATGTCTGCAAAATATGGACACAAATTATGGAACCATCCTGCCATCTTAATGAATCTTTTGAGGATCTCTGGGTCCATTGGGGTTGGGTAAGTACATACTGCACTTTCACTCTGCACTCCATTTGCCAAAGTGCCCCAGGAACTTGATCTACTCCTGGAAGAAGACACACTTCTTGGTGTTTAGTGTGAACTTGACTTGATCCAGTTGACAGAACACTTCTTGATCACATAAGTGTTGCTAGAGGCCTGGTATGAAGACAGTGTCATCACCTAATTACACAAAACCTTTAAGTGCCTCATTGAGGATGTATAGAATCAAAGGGAAAAGATCCTTTGATTCTATACATCCTCAACGAGGCACTTAAAGGTACAGCCTGCATTTCACATATGAAGCAGCATGGCACTAAACTGATACATGTACACTATGCATTCTGTATGTGTGACCAACACTTAGCCCCATTATCCAGATTCATCACCATTTATCCAGACCGGAGGTCAAATCCTTTGACACTGCCCAGTTCTTCTCCACTGTAGCCCCAGTCTTTATCAAACAGCTAACTGTATCTCCATTGCCCCCGAGACAGGTTAACAGCCTCAAGCTATGGACATCTATGTACCGCCTAACTACTACTTCTATGACCAGGTCTTGTTTCCAATTTAAGCACTGGGCATGGTGGTCATAAATGAAGTCTTTCAGATTCTGTATTGGAGCTTCACCATAGCTGATCCTTAGTTTCAGATAAATGACGGACAGGAATGCATCCAAGAACACAGCTTTGAATTGGGCTCAGGTGAAGATGTTTTTCTTGCTGGCTTTCCACCAGCTCTTAACCAGTCCATGGAAAACATATCCCAGTGTCCCCTTGAGGTTCCGCATCCATCATAGGTCTTGGAGTCAGAAAAACCTTACATCCCTCCACAAACTTGATAACTGCTGAACTCTCGATTGACCAAATTCTGGAAAATCTGATACTTGTGATATCACAAGAAGGAGTGGGATTTCTCAGAATGAACAGACCCTGCTTCTTTCAGCTTGAAAGCCACAGCTTTCCCCACTGTGAACAATCCTGGCTCACCCTACAAAGCTTCTGCCAGTTTTGGTCATGACCCTATGATGACCCTATGTTTCTTCCAATTGATTAACTTGGATGTTGATATGGTCCATATATTGGCCATATACACCTTCATTTCCTGTTCTCTGATGCAGCTGTCCTCATTAAGTGTCCTCCAGATGATCTACCCTTCCAGTGTTTCCATGAGGTCAGGCAAATCTCCGGTTATAGCCTTCAAGCCCACTTCCAGGCTATCTTGTCCTTTCTGAGGACACCATCTTGTCCTTTCTGAGGTCCAGGACAAAGTACTCCAGTAGGTGAGAAAGCTGAATGACATCAGGTATTCCATGCTTTCCGATCTGTTCTCTGGGAAACACCTGACACCTGCTGCTCAGACAACATGTAGAATACTAGGGAGGTGGATGTTAAAGTGGCTAAAGCATAAACAGAAAAAGGGTTGAGTCATCAAGCTAGTAAGTGAAATGCACTGTCAGGAATGGGGCTTGTAAAACTATAGCCCTGTGTAATAATGCACAATATGTAAATGTGATGTAGTGATACATAGTAAGAAAATGTAGTGCGTTTTTGCGGTGATACACAATAGGGTTTTAGGTGTAACTTATGTCATGTGTCCAGACCATAGCAGGTAATGTCAGGGAACGCCAGACCCACAATACTACAAATCACCTTAGATTTGTACAACCAATTGGATGTAAAGAAGAAACCTTAAACCACATTTCAAATCCACCACTCAACTGCAAACCTTTCCGTGCACCCACATTCAGTATAAATTTCACGCAAGTATATTTGCAATACTCCAATAAACCAAAAATCTCATTTCAAAATACAATGATTGTATGGCAGTACAGCACAATATAAACCCAGTTCAGCAACAAACAGAGTCCAGAGACAGACTCGCTCTCATTTTATAGTTGTTGTGATACTAGCTAGCATGCAAACCACCAGAAGGAGGTAGTGGTGGTGAATAAAAATGAATAAATGTCTGAAAAAGTTTCATGGTGGAGTAATCCTATTGAAGGAAACAGTGCCTTAATCTTGGTAGGTGTAAAGGTGTCTCTCTTTCCCTCACAAAAAGTAATCCAGTTAACACATGTGTTTGGTGTTGTATAGTTCTTACAAGCTAGTATTCCCCTCCCCCAGAGCTTTCTCCAAAGTCAGTTTAAAAGTCCCCAGGACTTCCTGTTCCTGGCTCCACATGAAGGCCATGTCTTTTGAGGTAAATTGCAGAATTCATACATTCAAACAAACGTAATAATTTTGGCAGGTGCAGGCTAGTTTTATCCTCTCACATCATTATCTCACCAGTGTGTTTCCACATATCGCAGGACAATTCGCAATCACAGCTTGTAGCAATAAAATTGCAATATAATAATTTTGTGCAGACCAAAGTGGACACAGCCAAAGCAGAGCATAATAAGAACTGACCTGAGGGAGGACTCTGCTCACTTTGTCTCTCCTGGAGCAGGTGCTGGCAATTTCCACTGTTAAATTATGCAGATAAAACCCATCCCAGGTACCTAATTAAGATGAAGGAGAAGGTGGTGATAAGTTCTGGTTCTGTGCTTCGATCACTGCTGTCTGTCAGATTTACACACAAATGCACAACCAACCCCCACCCCCCCCCACCCCGCACACACCCACACACACTCACACAGATACACATGCACACAACACACATATGCACCCTCATGAGTCTTTAGGTCTGCAGTTCAGGGGACTGCGCTTGCTATGAGCATGTACATCTGTCCTGCCATGTCTGTTCCAGGATCAGCTGACCTCAGGCTCCCCTGCTTGTTAGTGCCATCATGAGCTGACTCCAGGCACAAAGGGAAGCCTGGTATTTAGCTAGATTTGTTCTGCTGAGCTTTACGCATTTCTCAGATCACTTTGTTACCCAGCCTGGAAATGAAGGTGGATTTCTAGTTCTGGCTCTATTGGATTCTGCATCCATATTGTGTGTGTGTGTGTGTGTGTGTTTCTTACTGCTAATACCAGATATAACTTTCTTGCTGGGTTTTCTTGAAAGCAATCAATTCCAGCATATATTCTGATCTGAATACATGATTAAAATGATAAGAAAATGTTTATGTGGACACATTTGTGTTTGTGTGCGAGTCTGTGTGTGTTAGACTCTAATACCATGTTGTGTGTGTATGTTACTCAGTAATAACTTGTGCTCCTGTATGTGTGTGTAGGAGGGAGTCTTCCTAAACCCCCTGTGAAGACCGCCTCTTTAGGGCAGGCTGGGAAGGCCAGGTCACCGCTATTGCCCGTTTCCGTGCCAACAGCCCCAGAAAGTGCTGAGGAGGGGCAGAAACAACCTGAAGACCCTGCAAGTGTGAGTACCAGCTCTGCCACAAACACACACACAATTGTGGCCAAAGGTTTTGAAACTGAAACAAATTTTGTTTTTTACAGTTTACTGCATCAGTTTTTATATACTTTTGTCATATATGCTATACTGAATTATAAGCATTTTACAAGTTTAACTTTTTATTGACAAGAACATCCAGTTTAAGCAAAGACTTAATGTATACATTGTTGACCCTTCTTTTTTTAGACTTATGCAATTCTCCTTGGCATTCTGGATATCAGCTTTTGGGCAAAAGTTTGACTGTTGGCAACCCATTAGTGCTTGGAGTTGATCCCAGTTCCCGTTTTCTCAATAGGATTGAGATCTGGGGTTTCCTGGCCATGGACCCAAAATTTGGACCCAATGTTTTGTTCACCGAGCTACTTGGTTATCACTTTGTGCCTTATGACATGGTGCTCAGTCATGCTGGAAAAAGCGATTTTGAGCACCAAATTGCTCCAGGATCATTGGGAGATTGGGGTTTTAATACCATTCCTTATTCATGGCAGTGTTCTTAGGCAAAGGTTTGAGTGAACCCACTCCCCTCGATGAGAAGCAAACCCCACACATGAATGGTCTCAGAATGCTTCACTGTTGGCATGACACAGGACTCGTAGTAGCGCTTAACTTGTCTTCTGTGGAAAATCATTTTGTCCAATCCCTATACTTCCTGCAGAGTGTCAGACTATCCTTGATGTTTTTCATAGAGAAAAGTGGCTGCTTTGTTGCCTTTCTTGACACGAAGCCAACCTTCAAAAGCCTTCGCTTCACTATATGCATGAAGATGCACTCACACCTACCTTCTGCCAAGCTTTGCCCTGGTGGTGACCTAATCCCGCCACTTGACTTGAAACTTTATACACTGCAATTGAACCTCTTGAAATTCTTGATGATTCAATAAATGGTTGACTTAGGAGCTATCTTATAAGCAGGAATGTCCTTGCCTGTGAAGCCCTTTTGATGCAATGCAATGATGATTGCACATTTCCTTGGTGGTAGCCATGTTTAACAGAAGAAAACTTCAAGCATCACCACCCCTTTAAAGCAACCGGTCTGCTCTATTCCAATCAGCATAACAGAACAATGCTGCCTTGTCCTCGTTAACACCTCCTCCTGAGCTAAGGAGAAGATCACTGAAATGATGTTAACAGGCCATTTTATGTCAGGGCTGAAATTCAGTGGCTGAAATGCAGTAATTTTTTGTGATTTTTGTGAAGTTCATTTTCATTGCAAGGAATGACATTGCAATTAATTGTAATTCATCTGATCACGCTTCACAATCACGCTGCAAAATTGCTACCATAAAAATGCAAATTGCCACCATATATATAGAAGCAGCAAACTTTGTAAATTTGTTCCAGTCTCAAAACATTTGGCCACGGCTGTACATACATATATACACTCCACACAGCACACACAAATACAAACATCCACCTTCAAATATAATTTGTAATCAAACAAGTTGCTCAGTAAAACAGAACCAATGCTTTTTAGCAAACCTTTTTTCCCTGCGACTCTTAAAAGAACTTCTAGTTGCACTTCATGTCTGCCATATAAAATTGTAATTGTACTGATGAGGAAAATCACAAAAGATTTGCATTTCATGAATAAAATATCCAATTCAGCTTCACGGGGGTCTCCATGAGCTCCTGCAGTAGCTGTGATAGTTATTACTAGATCACACATTCAGGCTTGTGTGAATCAAGGACTTAGGGGATCATTAGAGAAGCCTGAACAAGCTTATTCAGAGATCGTACTTTATAATTGACAAAAGTGTTTGTTTCTGCTTCTAAGTTCAGTTCTGCTTGACTGGCAAAGGGCACTAAAGTAGAACGACGTAGTTAAACTATGAGTCGTTTTTTTTGTTTGTTTTTACATTTTGAAGGTAAACTTGTTTTAATAGTATCAGGTTAAAAAACTGCTCAATCGCTGAGTTACCATTAGAATTGCTGTTCACAGTACAAATTGCATGTGTCAGCATTGGAAGAGAGGTTTGCTAGGTGCTGTTCTTTGTTTAATGTAACTGTATATATATAAAACAGTTGCTTATATATACAGATATTGCAGCATATGTGAGTAGACTGTCAGGAGTGGCTTTTGGTATGCATTGGAAAAGCAGAGATGCAGAAAGATAGACAAATGCAGAACCAGAGAAACAGAGACAGAAAGAGGAAGAGAGAGAGAGGGAGAGTAATGAGAAAACCACAGCAGGGGTCAGAGGAGCAGATTGCGGGCACTAAAGGTCAGGTGCCGTCTCTCCGTCTCCCGTTTTTGTGTAATTGGTGTGGCCTTTCCCCTGATGCAGACAGAGCAGGCGAGCAAGGCTCTCCGGATAAACACACTGACACCCATCAGCCACTTATTACACCTCCACCCCCCATACCCACGCTTGTGGAGAGACTGGCTTATTTTCCTCCTTATCACTGGAATATGTCAGAAAGCCAGTGATGGTAAACCTAAGCTGTTATGTTACTGCCTGCGCATCTTTTAAAGGTGGAGGAAGGACAATGTCCAGCAGCAGGACCTTTTGGGGTTAGGAAACCAAAATATCAGTGTTTTCCAAAAAAAACTAAAGCGTGATGTGTGGCTTGTTAGAGCGTAATGTGATTGTATGCTGTCAGGATGTCAGCGCGATGCCCTCGAACCCAGACCTCAGTAGCAAATCACAGTGTACAGCAGATTTCTGTTTCTTCTTCTCCTGTGTGGAAGTTCAGCTTGTTTGTGGGTCAAAAAGGAGCAAAGTTGCCAGTCATACATCAACTTTTAGAAATCAAAAGGACATTTCAAAACTTTTACATTTGCTCTAAGCTATTACACAAAATGCTTTAAATCGTTCATTGTGTTGTGTGTCTTAATATCTTGTTACTCCAGTGTTCTCTTAATGCTCATAGAATGTGTGAAGGTTTGGAAAGATGAATTTAACAGTTGCCCAGGTCGAAGAGAAAAAAAAAAAAGGTTTTCTCCTACTCCATTGCTGCTAAAGTTAATTTATAGCCCTAACAAATCTCCAGCCAATTTTTTGTTTGAGTTAAACGATTTACCCATAGCAGCCTCAAACACTAGCTCTGCTATTGTGTTACTGGGTGACTTTAATATTCATGTGGACACTAGCCTCTACTGAGCTCCAGAGTATACTTGAATGTTGTGGTTTGATTCAGTATGTTGATTTTCCCAGACACAGTCATGGTCACATACTTGATTTGCTCTGTACCTCTGGACTTAAAAATATTTCTGTTTTTGGTTTTGTTGTTGGTCTTACTGACCATAAGCTTATTGAGTATTTTTTTCAGTATGCCCTCTCTGAAATCTCTTGTTAAATCAACTGTTTCCGTGGTCTCCAAAAAAAAAAAAAAAAAAAAAAAACTTCCATTGACCCTCATACCTCTCTTCAGATGTCATCTCTATCATATCTCTAAGCTGTTCTCACCTCATAACTTAATCAACCTCTACAACGGCACGGATTTTGAAACATTCAGCACTCTTGCTTCACTCAGGTTTAGACAAGTCCCTGCTACTCACTTCTGTCCTTGGTAAACCCCAGAGCTTCACGCTATGAAAAGTAAAAGTTAGGCATCTTGAACACCTACACAAGCAAACATGCTTCACTGTTCATCTTTTCCTCTTCACTGAGGAAGTCTCTAAGGGCGCTCTAAGTATTGTCCGTTCATCTTCTTATTCTAACATCATAAATAGTGGCAGTTATAGGCCCAGTACTCTGTAACAGTATAAATAAACTTCTTCTACCGCATCATAGACTCCTAACATCTCTGCTCAATGTTAAGCTTTATTAGATTTTTTCAGGATAAAGTTAACAAAATTTTACCAGTTTTTCCCAATGGCAAATCACTTCTCTTTCCCAGGTTACTCTCCTTCAGAATCTTGATAGTCTTCACCACTGTCAATCCATCCACTCTGTGACATCATTACTAATTCATCTTCCTCTTTGTCAGCTTATCCCAGTTCAGATTGCTATTTCTCCTGTTTGGAGATCTGATTAATAATTGTTTTTTTTTATATATATATATAATGTACTTGTGACGCGGCCACCAAAGAGACGGAAGCAGGAGGCGAGGGTGGCAGAGACACGTCTTTACTCGCCATATTTAAACAAGGACACAAAAACAGTTAATACAAGCACCAGGGCGCTAAATAAACACAATCAGCGTAGCGATAATGATAAGGGTCACAAACCAGCTCGTGACGAGCTCGAAAACGTCTGTCCAAGAACCAGGGAAGTGGCTCCAATGCGCAGCACTGGATGACTGAACCTGTGGGGTTTATATGGGTGCTAAAGAAAACGAGGAACAGGTGTGATGAAATAAAAACAGGGTGATTGGGAGCGTGGGAGGGTTTTGGTTCCTTGCGCTAATCCCCCTTATGTAGCCAACATAATGGGAAGGGTCATAGCTTTACAGTTTTAAACTTTTCTATCAAGAATAATCTGAACCATTTCAGTCTGGATTTCATTCTCTGAACAGTACTGAATCTGCTCTATTAAGACTTGCAAATTATGTACTGAAATTGGTTTCCTCAACATGTTGGTTCTTTCTGGATCTCACATCAGCTTTATTAAAAAACCTTGATTGCCTCTGACTCATTAATCACCTTTGAGTCCCATATCAAGTCAGCTGTCCCTATCGCACTCTTAGATACTCCAGCTCTGGTCTTCTTTCTCTACCATAAACTCAGCTCACAGCCATGGGTGGCAGATCCTTCAGCGTTGCTGCTCTTAAACTTTGGAAATCTCTGCCAGAATCACTTCATAACTGCCCTACTCTCTTTCTTTAAAACTCAACTCAAAACTTTAATGCTCATTATTTTTCCTAGATTTTTTCCCCCATGTAAAACATCTTGGGGGTGTGCAAGGCACTATGTAAATCGAACATCATTGAACATCGACCATCATTATGATTGCATTGTTATTAATATTAGTAGTAGTAGTTTTACTTCGACTAGTTGTCCAAGCTGAGAATGCCTCAAGTAGTGAAAACCATGCTCTTTAATCCACCGTGCTCTTTAAGAGGGTCTCTCTCAGGTCCTGTAGTCAACATATGGAGTCATTCATGAAAGCGTAACCCAGAAAAATGAAAACCCTCGGGGTAGTGGGGTCAGACAACAGTTAAAATGAAAACCCTCGGGGTAGTGGGGTCAGACAACAGTTAAAATGAAAACCCTCGGGGTAGTGGGCCCACACAACAGTTAACTGTTACTTTTTTCAAACCAGTTGACAATTTTATGGAATATGGTGCCAGAAATCATTTGATGGTTGGAACCATTGATAAAAGGAAGGGACTGTTAGTGTCTAAAATGAGTCGACTGCAAATCATATGCTAATAAAATGATATGCTAATAGGCTAGCAATGAAGAGCAAGCCTATGAGAACTGTTGTGCTTGGTATTTGCATGAAAGCTAATAATGTAGTTGTTATGCCTGCAAATGGCAGAAAGCTTTCCATACCTGTACCTGATGGCAGAATGAGCACAATTCATGTGTGTAATATCTTACACGCATGAATTAAAGACATTTGTTTAAAGCATTTATGTCAATCTAAATATAAGTAGTCAGTGGCCAAGGGTGCTAAACTTATACATTTCATCTCTTAGCAATGCTCAGGTTATTCAGGTGAAACACTTACATGAATGATACTTATGAATGATGTCTTTTTTTTATGAATAATTGGTGTGAATTGGTTCCACAAGGTCAAAAGCTTTGCTAAGCTGCACTCAGCTATACGGTTCTTCTAGCTCAAACAGGCACCTACGAATGACTCACTGTTACAGTGGTACCTGAGTGGAACTGTGAATCAAACAAACAAACAAGGTTTTGAGATTCCGGATGGATTTTAATCAGGCTGTAAACAGTGTGATTGGTATTTGTCTTTAATAATGCAACTATTAAATCATGCTGTCTTTTATTATAATTCAAATGTAGCTTTACATTCATAAATATAGAAAATGTGGGTGAAAATTCATAGGTATGGAGTTGTGTTCATCTTTCATAAATAGCTTTGATTGCATTTGACTTCTTTTGCAGGTGTATGAACAAGATGACCTGAGTGAACAGATGGCCAGTCTAGAGGGCCTGATGAAGCAGCTAAACGCCATCACAGGCTCGGCTTTTTAACGGGCGGGGCCAAGTGCACGTGCTCCAGAACCCGCATAGCAGAACTGGAACTCACATGGGGGGAGTGGCATACCTCGAACTGGGCCAGACCACTTTCGGACCCTCACGGATCTTACGCTCCCTTGCTGCCAGGCTTTCCATCCTCTCCTCTATCACATGTTCATCAGCCGACCCCTGCAATGAGACAAACAAATGTAAAAATCACACAAAAGACTTCCAGGATGTTTCTGTTTTGTTTAGACTGATCTCCATTTGGAGTTCTGCTTTTGGGCCACCTTGAGTTTCCTCCACCATGGTTTTGCCTGGATGTTTTGTGATGTTTCATTGTCCTGGTATCACCCTCATAGTCAGATCGTGCTTGTCAGCTGGCTGTAAAAGCCTTCCGTCTCTCTAGCGAACAGAAGCTGGGGATAAACGGGAACTCCAGGTTTGGAGTCTCCTCTCCATCTACCATCCTCGTCCTTGCTCAGGTCCTGTCCTCTGCTGCTCCCCTTCCCTCCACACCTCCCCCATCCACCACTAAGGTCAACCTATCTGTTTCCAGTACAATAAGCTTTTAAATCAACTATGTCACCTCACCAACATCTTGCCAGGTTCTTCCTGTAGTTCCTTCTAAACTCAGATTATTCTGTGTAGCTTATTTACTGTTTTCTGAAAAGAGGTCATGCTAAATGAGTTTGTCTGCCCACAATGGTCTTTCATTTAAGCTCTGAACCATCAAGGGACAAGAACTGTCAAGGGTCTTCTTTCGTTTGAACCATACGAGACTGTATCTCGTGCCTAAAATAAACCGTCCATTTTGTTTCCAGTGACACACCTGACAAGTATTGTTGCAAAACTATTACCATTACCAGTATCTCATTTCACTGTGAAAACATATGCTTATGTTCATCAACCAGTTCAGTAAAGGCTGCAGCTATTTTTGAGAACTGTTAAAAATGGGGGGGGGGGGGGTAAAAAAAAACATTTGCAGCTTGTAGCTCCACATAATCAATCTGTGCTGTGTCAGGATCACACAAAAACACTTACTCAGAATAATTAAAACCCTAAAATCATTCCAAGAGAAAGACACTGTGGGGTTGGCTGAGATGGCCAAACAGCGTGGAAGTGATTCCGATGTTCTTTTGGCTCAGGGCTTTCACCCTTTTCCTCCAGACGGTGGAGGTGTAGAGGAAGAGGGAGAGGGAAGAGGGAGGGAGCAACCAAAGGAGTGTGAGCAGAACAAATGTGGCCAGCAAGTGCAGATGTTTCCCACAGCCCCTACTGCTCTTTACAGCTGCCTCCCATTCTGACGGGGGAAGGGAGGAGGTGACGGGTGAGTCCAGGTGGTGGAGAGGAGGGGGGTGTTGGGTGAGTCCATGTGGTGGAGAGAAGGGGGGGGTGACTGGTGAGTCCAGGTGATGTAGGGGAGTTACATTAAAAGCAAGGCCCATTGCAGTGTTAACATGCTCTCTTCTCCTTCTCTGTTTTTATTCTCCATATGCCATTAAAACCTTGTTCTTTATGTGACAAAAAGACAGAAATGCTGGTATGTGCCTATAGCTTTTCCTTTTTGGGGGTCTCATTGCTTACATATTTATGTCAGGGTTTGTTTTTTTTTTATATATATTGCACTTGTCTGGAAGATACACACGCAAACAGCAACAGTGGGTCAAACAGGAGATCCTGTGTTCTGTCATCTCAGTGACCTACAAAGGCATGGCCCCATATTTGATGCGTTTGATCTCATTTACTATACATATGTACTTTCCCATGGATAAATGATCACCAGAGAAACACAAGAAACCTGTTGTTTTTTAAATGTACAGTTCCATAGAACATTTGAAGGGGAAATCATTAGTGGAAGGGTTTTGGGTCTTTTTGGTGTGGGTGGGTGAGGGTTTGTGGGGAAGGACAGGGTTTTTACCACAAAATTTAATATATTGTTTAGATTGTTCCTCTCTTTATAATTTATGAAGGCAGTGTGTGCATTCTATAGGTTTATTTAGACAATTAAAACAAACAAAAAAAGGAAAATTGGGTCCAGTGAGTGTTCTCTGAAACTAGCCACAGCAGTAGTGCTGAAGACAGATTCAGTCATGTGCTCTTAACTGAAGACCGAAGGTCTCTTTTAGTCATCAAGCGGCTAAGCATAAAGGTCCACCTAGCAAAATCTTCCAGATAGCCCTCATAGTTCATTAACTATGTGGCTGGTAAGATGGATTTTTACACAGATCAAAATTTGTACATTTTGACTGGAAAAATTATTCTCCACCCCACTAGTAATTTAATCCTTTACAAAAAAATATTAGCAAGATGCAGGTTAACACCACACCAATACTGTGACATGAGCGTTTTCTACCCTTATTTTCCCTGAGTGATTCTTTCTAACAGAAGTAATAAGGTGAGAAGAATACATCTTCTTATATGTATTTTGACTTCATCCTTAAATCGTTCAATTTTAGCGTTGTTAACCAAATTAGAGTAGACATTGAGCTATTAAAGTGTATGTTTTGTTGCTATTTAAAGGGAGGGGAGAACGTTGCACACCTAACGTGAGAACACCTCCTTGGCTGTTTCTACCCACAACATTGTATACTATTGCTGGTTTTGTAACGCACTGTAGAACAGTCTAATGGTTCTTTTTATATAGAAATGTTATTTCAATGGTGCATTCTTTTTGTTTGATAAATAAAGTTTTTGATAATAAAAAAGTTTGCTAAATGGCATTTTATTTTTGGACACCTGAAATCTACTACTAGTAGTCTGTCTACTACTAATGATCAATGTACAAAATCCAGAGTGATTCACAACTTTTGGGAGAAGGTGAGGTTCTCTGCAAATGCGAGAGAGTGGTAGGTTTTCCCTGATTGTTTGCTTGCTTGCTTGTTTTTTATGATTTAAAAGGCACAACACTACATCTTGATCCCCAAAACAATGAACAAGTACTCTGTAGCTCTCAGAGCTTCTTCCATTGGTCTCTGGCTCTCAATCACAGCTAATATGCCACCACAGGCCCCTCAGTGCCCAGCAGGGAGGAGTATGGCAAGGCAGGCCGAAAGCAGCAGCCTGTGCCCAGCTTGGTGTGGCCTGCAGCAGAGGAGCAGATGCCTGGTAAATGGGTGTGATTAATGGAGGACCAGGCCTGGCATATGTTTCACCAGATGCCTGGGCGTGCCAGGAGGGAGAGGAATGAAGACCTGGGGCAGGAAGATCTGGACCTTGTAGCTCCTGAGTACCACACAGGCCATTAAAAGGTGCACTAACACCGGCCATCGACTGTAGGTTTACTGCACCAAGACTCAGTGAAACACTCTTACCATTTCATTAGCTTATATATATATATATTGTTTTTGATACACAGGTTGTTTTTTGTGGGG
>JAOYMR010000002.1:5239748-5264466 GCA_025802075.1 Tenebrosternarchus preto
AATTCCCCCCGCCTTGTTTTTTTTGTTTATTCCCCACTGTCCTGGCACCTCTATACACCCCCCCCCCCCCCCCCCCCCACTTTAGAGGTTGTATATACCTCCTGGACCAGGGATGCTGTTGTAAAATGTTGCTTGTCACAATCTTTCATAAAAGTAGTATTGGCAGCAAGTCCATTTTGCTTCCTCAGAAACACCATTACTTCTTGCACAATTTTAATTTCTTTTTCCTGCACAACTTGTATAACATCTATGTTAGAGCTCCTTCAAATGCACCTGTATTTGCATATGAAATGCCTCATGAAGAGCCAGCCACACCTTTAAAGAAACCCTTGTAATTGTCCTGGTTCTCCATGGTTCTCCAAATTCTTTCTCCAAATCCAGCCTCCACAACCAAGGTTGAACCCGCATTGTTCCTCTTATAACTGAGATTCAACTATCAGCTGGACTCTCTTCTCCAGTAGCCCTGAATAGACATTGCCAGGGAGGCTAAGGAGTGTGATGCCCTGATAGTTGGAACACACTCTCCGGGTCCCTTTCCTCAAAAGAGGAACCACCATCCCATCTGCCATTTCAGGGGCACCGTCCCCAATGTCCATGCAGTGTTGCAGAGATGTGTCAGCTGTAACAGCCCTACAACATCCAGAGCCTTAATGAACTCGACAGGCACTGACAGCCTTGCGGACACATCTCCAATCAGCTGTGTCAAAAATGGAGGCACAGAACAAGGCCCACTCAGACACAATGTCTCCAGTATCCCTTGGGGTACAGTCAAATCTTTGCCGGATGTGGGAGTTCTGAGGAATCTGTCTTTATGACAGGTTCCTCTGCCAAACATTCCCAGCAAACCCTCATGACACCTTTGGGTCTGCCAGGTCTTTCCAGCATTCTCACCTGCCATCTGATCCAACTCACCACTATGTGGTGATCAATTGACAATAATCACATTGTCAAACTTTTTACAGTTATATGTCAATACTTTTATTATTTGAGACAGAATGTTCATAAATGAAAAAAAGTTCATAAAGGTTAGGGAAGCATGGTGTCTTCATTTCTCTTACATGTGGATAGGTGAGGTAGTTCTTTCTCTGTGTCTCTCTCTCACTGTGTGTCTCCCTCTCTGTCTCTGTCTCTCTGTTTAGCTTGACATTTCTTATTTTTGCATTGTATACTATTAAAGTTTGAACCCACTTTTTCAAAAAAACAATAAGAAGCAAATAAAACAGTAGACTCAGCTCTCCTTTCTGCTGTATTCTGACCAGGTCCTTAACAAAACATCTTGAACAGGAATATACCCTCTCTGCTTATATTTTGGTTATTATGCTTGAAAAGATGCTTGTGAAATGCAGTATTTGTGTTGTTTATTACCATCATTAACAAAGCTTCTGACTTTTCAAGCTTTGGTTTAAATAAATACATTTATTATTAAGAAGAAGAAAAATATATCTGATGAGTGAAGAAGAAAATTACTGTCGGTACTTAGCCTGGGCTGAAGTGCCCTATAGAGAGGGAAACACTCACTGACTTCAGTTCCACTTACAGCACAGAATTGTCAATGATGATCTCTTGGGTCTGGTAGAATATTCTTTGATTTAAAAAAAAAAACGTGGTTTAAAAAGAAAGTGGTTTATACACATTGTGAGAGATGTGGGTTTGTGTTTGTTTTTCCTCAGTGTTACACAGTTGATGAAGACCATTAAAAGGTTCACTAACACAGGCCACCATCTGAAGTTTTTAATATAGTTTTTGTACAAAGGAGGTGGCACTGACATGATTCAGCATTATAGCAAAGAGAAATGGCAAGAGATATAAACAGGTAGTGAAATGGGTTGGAGCACCAAAAGCAGACATTAGGGGATCATTAAGAATTAAAACTGTTACCTGACCTGTTGATTCAAAAGAGAGAAAGCCATCCACAGTTTTCTTGCAGGTAAGGTGAGCAGTACCCTGTATTCGATTTAACCTGTGATCTAGTGTTGATAGAAACGAAAGGGAATGGATCAGTCATCTGTTGATCAATACAGCTTGTTCATCAAATCACCACAAAAGCAGCTGAATAAAAGTCCTTGTAGCTGCAGAACATGCTTAAGAAATGATCAGTTTTAGAATTAAAGAATATCTGCTGACACTCTGTATCCATTTAATATAATTAAACACCCAGGTGAAGACTGTGGGTTTGTTGAGGGTGTTGCAGCCAGCACTAGACACAAAACTGGTGAGTCCATGCACAACATAGCTACTACTAACCAGGCAGTTCAGAGGGCCTCCAGAGTCACCCTATGGTGAGAGAACCAAAGGTGAGCGCCAGGTTTCACCCAGTTGGTGACCATCAGAATAGGTGGATCTTTCACAGAACTGGAAATTTGTTAATGTGATTCAAAATAACAAAATAAAAATCAATCTTCTCATACAGTGCAATACAGTGTTGTGTCTTCTCATACAGTGCAAGCAGCGTTAGACAGAGATGGATCCATATGCAGGATAATACCATGTACATTTTATTTAGAAGCAGGCCATCTTGGAGGTGTGTTTGGGGTAATTTCCAAAGGAAGGGGATCATGCTCTGCTTCTTATGTCACAGTACGTATTGGAATTCATGGTTTACTCAGTGAACTGTAGCGAGGCCTGTTCTGAGTGGAACCTGTCCTGTGGAACCCAAAAGAGACACTAATATTCAGAAAATTGCAAATAAACCAGTGTAATTAGAAATGATTATATGGCAAAACGCTCTTAAGAGTTCAAAGATATGAAAGGATTTATGTGGATTATCATTCCACATATCATTACATATATTTCAGCATAAATAGATCAGATAAGTCCAAACATTTGTAGATTTTGTTTCATACTAAGTAATTAATTATACTTCATATAGTGCACACTTTGTCTCATACTTGTATTGGGTGGCTTGCAACACCAGCAGGTGGCCACCAGAGGTAACAAGCCAAAAACTAATCAGGGCTTGTTAGCCTGATATCCCTCAGGTGGTCCCACCCTATATAAACAGATTCTCATGGGCTTTTTTTTTTTTTTTTTTTTTTTTTGGCGCAGTTTTCGTGTGTGAAGCATGTACCCTAAGCTTGTTGTGTTTGTGTACGATTTGTTTTGTGTACGACTTTCCTCGTCTTTAGTACATAGGACAGGATATTCAGATGTTCTTTTGGCTTGTCTCCTTTCAAGGCCTCCTTCAGGATGTCCAGAGGTCCTCTTACCTAGCAACCATGAAGCAGCTCAAATGGTGAATATCTGATTGATGATTGTGGAACTTCTCAGTACTCCCAGTATGTGTGGAAGCCACTGGTCCCAGTCCGATCCTGTCTCTGAGACAAACTTGTGCAGCATAGACTTCTGTGTTTCATTGAATCTTTCAATCATGCTGTCTGTCTGGGGATGGTAGGGAGTATAGTCTTAATTCCACATGTGTGCAGTAGTGAGAGAACGTCTTTGGTTTGTTTGGAAGTGAAGTTGGTGCCTTGGTCTGTTATGACCACTTTAGGTCTAACAGCTGTACCTTAATGACCTCGATTGACCTTAACCTTAGTGACCTTAATTTACACAGCAAAATTACTGATGGGGAACAGGTTGTTATAAAAAATGACGAGCTTTACAGACTGAATAATAATGGGGTACAGCTTGTAGTACCCAAACATCTTAGGACAGATATTACAACTGTCCATTCTTTTTCTAGACCTTTTACCTTTTTCAGTTTTCCCAAAATGGCAGTTTACTAAGATGCATCTGTTTAGCCTGTAAGCATTTACCCTTGCCTCTGCTTTACTCTCTTTCCAGAATAACAGCGTAAGGGGGTTGATTAACGATTCCCACCCCTAAAAGGTAAGTCTGGCTCCTGATCTCTGTATTTATCTGTCAGGTATACCTGCTCTGCAATGTACTTTTAGAGACCCGTTCTTTAAGACTGCTGTGTCTGTAAGGGCTTTAAATGACTTTCACCCTATTTTTACATAGACTACTGTGTCGGTGCTGAGTGATGGTTCAGTTATCATGCTGTGTGGTCTAGCACTGAAACCGAGGCGTGTGTTGCTACCAGAACGTGAAGGACATGCTGCTCTTTCATGCTTTCTCTGTCCACATGCATGACATTGTATTGTTGGTTTGTCTCTGATCTGCTGCTATGTTGGTGTAACTAACTTTGTGTGTGATGTGCTAGTGAAAGCAGATCTTTTACTGTGTTGGGTAGTTGAATCTATAAGCTACCTGGAGCTTTTGCCACCTGTGAATCTGCTGGGCTGTCCCAACTGCATGTTTGTCATGCTGCTATGTAGTTTTCAACCAGTTCTGCTGCTTGTCTTGATGTAGTAGGGTTATTTGTTCCAGGTTCTGATTTTTGCTATGTAGGAATTGTGTAATGAGGCTGTTGGTTTTTCTTCTTTTGATCTTTGTTTTGGTGTCATTCATTTCTTGTACAGATCTTTAAGCCACACGTGTAGTTGCCTGGGCATCTCTCCCTCCTTGACTGTGTTGTCACTGAAGTGTGGTCTATGTTTTGGAGTTGATTTTTGTACTTTGGTAGCAACACTTGTTTCACCTCATCATAGTGTCTTCAATCAGGGTATAGCAAACGGGGGGGGGTTCAACACCCACACTTTAGCTGAAACACAATTTTGCCAGATTAAAACGATACTGTCAGAGGGGATCTTACTTGCCCATCCCAGAACACCCCCACTTTTGGAAAAACTGGGGCTCATCCATCCTCTGCATGCCATATGCTACTGGAGATCATGTTGCTGACCTGATTTTTCCAGTTGTGCATAATGACGAATAATCTGTGCTTCGGGTGGTATTGTGGACGTTGATGGTGCTTCTGAGAGTTTTACTGTTTTACCCTTTAATGATGTTCTTGTTCCTCCTGTCTTTGTTTCTGTCTTTCCGCTCTCTTGCCACTCTCTCTTGCTTGCTGGAGTTTTATGAATCTTATTAACATGCTGCTAAGTTGCATCACATTCGCTGTGGCTGCCTTTCCTCTTGTCACTATCTCTTTCATTGGTCTTTGTTGCCATCCGTTTCTCAAGTGACATCCTGTCGATGATGTCTTTCCTCCTTGCTCTTACTGATGCCTCTGGTTGGCATTGTCACAAAGGGTAGTCCGTAGTCCTCCATCACTTGACGCACTGCTTGCCAGGTGACTTATCTTGCGCTTGTATACCATTGTCTCTTGGTAGGAAAAATGCTGCTACCATGTGTGGTACTGTGAACATGTGGCCAAGGCTGTTCTGCAGGAAGTTTACTCAGAGGAAAAATGCTTAATTTTCAGGATTCTCAAAAGTTAAGCAAATACCCATCACATTTCTGAAGCAATTCGGTATAGAGCAGGGAAGTCGCTCTGCGAGTTGATTAGTGCTCTGAAACAGGGTCCCCTTTATCTACGCACAGACGAACAATAATCTGCGATAAAGCAAAGTTCTCAGACGTGATGCAACCTCCCCTCCCCACTGGTTCAGTCAACTACAGAGCTCCCATCAATCCCCCTCCCCCTGAATTCCATTACAGGTATATGCCCACAATTCCCACTGTAAGCTATGGGTTTAAAGCCATTAGGACATATCAGATAAGTAGACAATGTACATTAACAGTTCAATAAAGGTCTGTCGTGAATATAGACAATTACACAATCAGGTGCCTTTGATTGTTGGCTCAATGCACTGTGCAATAGACACACTGGAGCGCTAAATAACATGTAAACATTACCAACGCTGATTTCACTCTCCCCATTTCCTCATTCAGATGGAAAGTCCCAGAGCTTTTATTACGCGCTTCTTCCAACAGATCGTGTGTGCTCAGTAAACCAGGTACAGTTTATTACACGTGTGTCCTTTTATGGAGTTTATAATAATCTTTATTTTACCAGGTCCACAGGGGACTGGAAAAGAATCCATATCGCTAGGTAGAGTTACTTTAACTTTCTCCTTTTATTATCCGAGTCCCTGTCACACTAATTGGTAATGACACCGTCTCAGTGTCACAGCTTCTGTGTGGAAAAGATGAAGTGAATGTGTTTAATGGGCCTGTTCTAGATGTATGATACTCAACATTTTGTAAACTTCATTCAAACTTCATGAGGTACGAGTTTCTTTTTGTTTAAAGAATTTAGGAATGTTATTTATTTTTGTATTTCAAGGGGGCTTCTACTGTCTTAAAGGAATTCTTCCTTTTATCCTTTGTTAAAATAAGAGGAACATTAAATTTGCATGATCGCTGGACAGTCTCAGCACTCCCAAATTTGAACAAGCAGTTTTTTTTTTTTTTTGGTTTTTTCTTTGAGAAATCAAGCCAATTGTCTCTAGCTATGCAAATTGGAACAGGAAGACTCCATTATCCATCTTAATGGTTCAGTCCAAATAAACTCGTAAGAATGTAAAACTAAGTAACTAACTGCTAAGTAACCTATTTAGTTGGCTCACATGTCCTAGCAGTTGTCTTTTAATGTTTGTTCTTTTCTTTGTTTGGTTCACCACAAATCTACTCTGGAGACTTTTCTTTGGTAAGGTATGCTTTACGATATCTGTTTTGGAGAATTCCCTATCTCTCTTCATCATTAACATATTACAGCATTCAGTTTTCATTTTCCTTTTTGTCTGATGACTCAGTATGCATATCCTTAGCTGCAATGCTTGCAATTCATGAGCTGTTTGCTAATTTCAAGTAAACAAGAAATAATGTTGTCAAACTTGCACCTTTTAATGATTTGAGACTGAATTAAGTCATAAATTAAATACTAATTACATTTTTTTCCTGCTAATCAGTGTGGTGCCCCAATTCATCTTATCAATAACGACATTTTCTTAAACGTTTATATTGCATCACATGGGAGTAGAGTTGAGATCTCAATGTCAATTGTGTTCATATTTTACCAACCAACAAACAAACAATTATGGACGAATGTACTAGGAAAGAAACGAGACTATATACTTAACAATAAAGACAATGAACACGATGTACTGGCAATATTAAAAAATCACAAAGGCAAACTAGGTGAGGGAGAGACAGAACTGAAGTCACACCAATGGAACAAGATAATCTAGCAACTACGGGAAACGCACGAACAGAACTAGGAAGGTTAGCCAACACAAAGTACCAACATTTGAGCACAGGGGGAAAACAATGTTGCCTTACAACAAAGACCAGCAAAGACCATGACGATACATGGTTTAAACTGAAATGATAACAAGGGGCAAATGAGGAACAGATGAAAACAAAGGGAGGAGACTAGAAATGAAACAACACGGAAGTCAGGAAACGGGTAAACATAGAAAAACAGGGATGCTCAGGAACAGTAGTGTAAGGAAATTTAATGATTCATGATCCATGTTGCATTATGAACTAACAGTCGGACTGAACAGAGGCTAAAACCTAACAAGTGGCATTTATTTCAACCTTGTTGATTTTAGTTTGAACCAACTTTTAAAAAACAATAATAAGCAAATTAAATGGTACACTCGGCTCTAGTTTCTGCTGTGTTCTGACGCAGACCAGGCCGTAAACAAAATATCTTCCTGTGCTGAACAGGAATATGCCCTCTGCTTGTATTACTATTATATTGGTATTGATGCTTGTGAAATGCTGCATTTGTGTTTAGTAACATGATAAGCCCAGTAGGCTAAACATAATTTTTTAAATGTCAGTACTACTACATCTAACGGGTCATTTGTGTGGCATATCTTAATAGATTTTAAATGGAATCATAATGTCTAAGGCAAAACAAAGGTTCTGACTGCATGTTGAGTTACAAAGGCCCACAGATAAGGCCCAAGGATTTTTTCTGCAACAACAATGCAAGCTTTGGTAAAAATAACCATCACTAACCTTAACTTCAGAAACACTGACAGCACATAAGACTGAGCATCACTTATTTTATGAATCAGCAAATGAAAGAATTGTCAGTAATGGTCTTTTGGATCTGGTCCAAGATTCTCGGGAAAGAACAGAGCTGATGAAAGCCATTGAAAGGTACACCAACACGGGCCATCAGCTGCAGTTTTTATTAAAAATGAAATGAAATTAAAAATGGTTTAAATTAAACTTTTTATTTAGGGAATTGTGACTCTAAACTTAAGCTTTATACCAAATAGAATACTAAGAGATTTTAACAAAGGGAATAAGATGGGTTGGAGCATTGAAGTATACATTAGGAGCTTATTAAGAATTAAAATATTTACCTGACCCAAAGAAAGGGAGACAAAGAAATATGCTTTAAATGTAAATTTTATTTTTCTACGAGCCACAAGCATTACTTGTAATGGTGGAGGAACTGTTGATTCAAAATAGAGAAAGCCATCCACAGTTTTCTTGCAGGTCAGGTGAGCAGTAACCTGTATTCGATTTAGCCTGCGATCTAGTGTTGACAGAAACAAAAGGGACTGGATCAGTTATTTGTTGATAAATACAGCTTGTTCATCAAATCGCTATAGAAACGACTGAGTTAAAGTCCTTGTAGTTGCAGAACATGCTTAAGAAATTATCAGTTTTAGAATTAAAGAACTCATATCTGCTTACACTCTGTAACCAGGCAATGTAGTTAGACACCCGGGTGAAGACTGTGGGTTTGTTGAGGGTGTTGCAGCCAGCACTAGACACAAAACTGGTGAGTCCATGCACAACGAAGCTACTATTAACCAGGCAGTTCAGAGGGCCTCCAGAGTCACCCTATGGTGAGAGAACCAAAGGTGAGCGCAAGGTTTCACCCAGTTGGCGACCATCAGAATAGGTGGATCTTTCACAGAACTGAAAATTTGTTAATGTGATACAAAATAACAAAATAAAAATCAGTCTTCTCATACAGTGCAAGCAGCGTTGCTTCCTCCACCAGCACAGATCATGTTGGGTTTAACAGTGCTGCCCCAATATGTACTGGATGTGCAGGTAGTATAATCCACTACAGGGAGGGAGGCCTCCTTCAGTATAGCAGAGTAAAAGCCTCCAGCTGTATGCAGAAGGGGAGAACACAGGCATACTATCAGCTTACAAATGATAACAAACAAAAAGGGCACAGCCTTGATGGACCAACCAAGGCTCAAGTTGTACCACTGCTATGAAACAGAGGTCTTTAACAGAGTCCTTGGGGAGTTCGAGTCAGGCTACGTTTTGGCTCTTTGCTGACTGAGCAAGAATTCAGCATCTTTATTTACAGGCTCAGGTTTGTTGGCAGCTGTTATGAGGCAAAAATGTGGACCATGTGGAGGTCCCCATGGGCTGGAAACCCTATTGTTAACCACTTTGCCAATCCAGTCCTCATAGATGCCAGTCAGACCAGTTTTTTGTTCTCTTCCAACTCCCTTCACACCATAGCCAGGTAATGTAGAGTTCTGCAGCCCTTGATTTACCAGGTTCAGATCTATAAGGAATTGGAACACAACAAAATCCTGGTGATTAGACTGAAAACCCATCATTAAGACACAAAATTGCTCCTCACTCTGTGTGACTCCCCAGCCAGTTGCGTAGCAGGCTGAACCCCCAGGAAGAATCTGACCACTGGTGGGAAGAGTAGCCAGCTGCACTCGAGTGTTTATGATGGCCTCTGAGCTCAGACGGATCAGAGCTATGTCATTCCTGGGATAAAGAGAGCAACACCTGTCATGTTCAGTTTGGTGCCCTTAGTCTAGACAAACATACAATGGACACAGCTATCATGCAACAGACCCATAGGCCAGGCTACGGTTCCAGCTGGGGTGGATGTAGATGCCACTGATTGCATAGTACTGCTCCCTGGCACTCTCGCTTATGGTCAGATCATAGTCCCCGAGCACAACCACTGACACTGCAAGGCTGCATGTGAGAGTAACAAAGGGAGAAGTTGACCAGTGTATCAGGACATTGGTGTCTTACAAAAAAAACAGTAACACAAGACGATCACTCACCCGTCTACACACTGAGCAGTGGTCAACACCCACTGCTTTCTGATCAGAACTCCACCACAGACATGGTTGTAGCATGTGCTACTTTGCACTCGCAGAGAGGCCTTAACAAATAAACAACATTAAAAAGAAATAAGGTCCTGCATGCAGCTTTATAGGATCCAGGTCGAAACTGACTTATTATATTGCATGACGGTGTTTACCTGCCATGGCCAGCTGCTGGAACTAGCCAAATTACCACCAACAATCCGGTTCTGCTTGGCTGGGGTGTTCTGCCCCAACACTGTACGATGGAAAATGCACACAATATCATCCACACATGGCAGACAAGACCAACAGGCAATGCAATCAAGCCTTTCTCATCCTAGCCAGAAGAAATGCAAAATCCTTAACAAAAAGTGATTTTATTCATCATTTGCAGTAGTTTTAAATGGTTGTGGAGCGGGTATTTTGTGAAGTGCTTGGTTTTAGAGAATGGAATAAAAAAATAGACCTAGAATTATGCCCTGTGGAAGGCCATGGTAGGTCACTTTATTGCACCATTTAATTCGTAAACCAAGCATTTCACACACTCAATTTTAAACTTCTCTGAATGCTGACAATATCTTTATTTACTTCCATATTTAATCATTTAATGTATATCTAATAAACATGCACAACAGATCATAGCAACCTTCATATTACACCTATACACAATTCCATCTTACCAAGTGTTGCAAAAGTGAGCAAGAAGAGGACTTTCAGCATCTTTGCAGAAGGTCAGGATGTGCAAAGCGGAGAGTTGAGAAGCTTTTATACAGTGAGGTCCTGCTATCAGGGTGTGGTTGGATTCAGTTTTTGCAGCTGTAACATAAAGTAATCCTCTCACACAAAGTGACTTCCCGCAAGTAAATAAAAGCTAAGATATGTTTTATGTTACAGGTCAGACCTCAAAGAATGAAATACCATTGTGATCCAAGCACAAGTTTGACACTGATATTGTCCAATAACAACACCCACCAGGAAAACTTTAATCTTTACAGTAAAAACCCTGCATCACAATAGCACTAGCCCAGGGCATTTCTGGGATGTGAAGGCATGTGGAGCCTAGACCATAGTTGCATTGTTTTCTGGTATGAAACCAGAGTCTTCCTGCATCCCTTGCTGTTAGGGTCATTCATTATTTCTTAACAAGTTGTTGTTCTGAAAATCCAAAGAAATTGGGTTATGCCCACAGGTGATCCACATGTCCGAATGCAAAAAGACATATTTACATAGATTCTTTAAAAATGTTTTGATATACTGTATATTTTTATATTTAAAAATATTTTTTTATATTTAAACACACTTGCACATTTAATGTATATTTTATGTAATGTGTGTGTGTTTGAATGCTGAGTCAAACAGATTTCTTTAAATATTTGGGTTCTAGGGGGTCGGCTTGCCCTGTATGTTTATACCTACAAAAGCATAATGAAATACTACACGATTATATGGAAAATGCTCACAAATATTTCTCACAATTTTTCTGCAAAGTAAGTAATTGAATAATAATACTCAGAAAATCCTGCATAAATGAGTAAACGTATATGTAACATTTGCTTAAGAGTTCAAAGATTTGAAAAGATTTATCAGCAAGTGGGTTGTGTTATCAATGACTATATTTCAGCATAAATAGATCAAATAAAGTCAAATGATTGTAGATGTCTTATTTGACCAAGTAATTAATTATACTCAATATAGTTGACACTTTGTGTCATACTTATAATGGGTGGCCACCAAAAGGAGACAATGAGACAAGAACTAATAAAGGCTCATTAGCCTGATCTTCCTCAGGTGGTCTCACCCTATATAATCAGCTTTGAACAGCCAGTCTTTGTGAAGGTTTGGTGTGCGCTATACTGTATGTACTCCTAACCTGCTGATAAATTGTAGTGGTTGGTGCCAGGTTCTCCTGTGTTTTATTCTCTTCTCTTCTGTGAGGGCTATTAGCTTGTGTTTGTCTACATGCTATTTTTCCTGGAAAAATTAGCCCTTTCTTTGAATTGTTTGTCTTCCCAAATCAACTGCCCCCACCCCCTAGGACCAGGCAAGCCTTTTTTGTTTGTTTTCCCTACTCTAGTCCTTGCTCTACCTTTATCAGCATTTAGGTTTCTCTAGAAAGGTCATCACCCCTGATTACCCCAACAGCCCTGCTGCATCCTTGAAATTCTTTCACGCTTGTACATTTGAAATGCAGTTTTTAATTATTTGAATTCCATTCTGAATCTTAGCCTGCAATTGTCCAGAAACTCTTCAGGCATTGATACACAACAGGGGAAGACGTGCAGATAAATCAATTTTTGTACACATCAAAATGTAAATATCAACTGTAGATTTTACCTTAATTCTCAGATAAAAAGAGAAATGTACAATCACTGGAGCAGAAATGAACACTCGTGTAGAGGTGTACAATGTCTGATTAATGATTATAGGTACTTGGATTAGGGCATAAAAGGGGAGGGCATGATGAAAGATGGAGAGACAGATGGAAAATAATGACTAATGATATGTTTAAGAAGTAATTAGGAGAATGGTAATTGAAACCTGATACTAAATACAGCCAAATGGGAACAGAGAAAAAATAATGGTAGGGAAACTGTAACGGAGGGTTATGCTGTTCCTTTAAGAGCAACTAGTTGTATTGTGAGATCTCCCATGAGAGTGAGGGTTAGTTCAGTAGAGGTGAAAGTGGGAAGAGACCGTCACCCTTCTGCTAGTCGTCTTTATTTCTTGGTAATGCCATACAGTTCTTTGTTCCTTCTTGTTTGAATGGAATGTTGTTAACTGTGTGACCTGGTTTGGTATAGCTGGAGTAGATTCAGCTCCTCTAAATCAGAGACCATGGTACTGGGCTGGAAAAGGGTGGAATGCACTCTCCGGGTTGGTAATGTTGTCTTCATTATATGTTGCTTGCCTTTGTTTATTGCTAACAAAATTATCTACTTTATTGGGTTATTAGAAATTATCTTTTAATCATTGTTTTTGTTCTTTTCTTTTCTTTGCTCGATTCACCTTTTGTGGCTACTTTTGTTTGGTTACATTTTTGTTTGGTAATTATTAACTATTACTCCATTTGCTTTATGTAGTTTTTTTTTTTTTTTTGTCTGATGACTCATTAAACACAGCCTTGGCTGCAACGTTTGCAATTCACAAGTGGTTTCCTAATTTCAGGTAGATGAGATGTCATTATCATGCAGCACCAGCAACACTCAAAGCGAGCTTGCTTCAGCAGGATGTAGTCTTCAGGTATTTTAAATACCTTGATCAACAGATCTTTGCTTTCTATGGTTTTTCATTCAGCAACGTTTGGATGTTTAATAGCAAACACCTGAAACACCTGAAAATCGTATTTCTTAATTAACTAACTCGCATAACAGTCGAATCTAAATGAACATCAACTTACTATCAACTATCAACATCATTACTCCAGCAAAACCACATAGTTAAACTGCATCTGAACTCATTCATGGATTTTAGCACCAGAAGGACAATTCCCAGTTCTACTGGACGAAATCGTTTTTTATCAACAAGGCACCAGTGATGGAAATTCTAGAAGAATTAAACAAGGACTACAAGCTGGGCTAATAGCCCACAATCACATGAGACATCTGGGCATAGTTTATAAAAAGGACATTTATGTAAACAGCACGTTCAAATAACAATGTAGTTCTGATTGTGCTTTTTTTTTTTTTTTTTTAATTTATTTTAATGTTTGAAATGTATTTCTGCTTCTTGCTCAAACATCTTGACTAATCTTAAGATTTGTGCACCCTGAAGCTGTCTCTCTGCTTTGCATGCGATCTCTCCTTACTAATGAACATTCAATTTTGCCATAATCTAGCCTTCCCTGAGCTCGCACACACACACACGCACACATAACAGCCTGTGCCGTTAGATGTTATAACCAGTGCCATTATTCTTTGTTCCATGACCACGTTGGAACAAGCCAGCTGTTCTCGTTAACATACGTCCTCATTAACATGCCTCCACATTGTTCTGCTGTTCAAATTCAGCGCCTTTTTTTTCTCTTTTTTGCTTTGTTCTCCATAGGAGTACAGATAGCATGTGCCACCTCCTTGAGCATGCATGCTTGTGCAAGTGTGCACACATCTCTATTCACACTGATTCTCCTCCTCTTTACTATGTGCACACACAAGCATGTTCATATTGCCTTAAAACACATGTCTAGGTCTTGTAAATACTGCACGCTGTGGGAAATAGGGAGTTTGGAACTCAATGCTGTTTGTGTTTATTCATCTTTTGCTCTCAGTTCACACTAGTTAGGGAAGCATTGTTTCTTCACTTTTCTTATGTTTGGATGGGTAATGATCTCTCTCTCTCTGTCTAGTTTGTCATTTCTTATTTTGGCCTTGTTGGCAAAGTTTGAACCCACTTTTCAAAAAACAATAAGAAATAAGAATGAATAAAGAATAAGATCTGGTGGACTCACCTCTTGTTTCTCCTGTGTTCTTACCCAGATGAGAAATGCCCCTTCTGCTTGGATTATGGTTGTATCATTGTGAAAGGCAATATTTTGTGTTGTTTAGTAACATGATGAGCTCAGAAGGTTAAAGGTCATTTTCAGTTTTTAATTAGATACCACTACATCTAACAGGTCATTTGTGTGGCATATCTCGATAGATTTAAAATGTCTATAAGGCAAAACAAAGCTTTTTCTTGTAAAAGGTTTCAGAGACTCACAGAACAATGCAGCTTTGGTTCAAATAAAGACATTTTATTATTAATAGTAATCAGTTATTGTGTTTGGAAGCACATAAAATAACGATCAGTCATGGTCAAGATTCACTGCTAAAAGTCAGGGAGGAAAAAACTTGAACTATCATCACAACCCTTCGATTAGTTGATGGTAAACCTGATGGTTAAACATCCAGAGTGGGTTTGGCCATCTTGTAAACACAATCTAGGGAAATAATTTGGAACAGAGTACATAAGAGTTGATTTACGATAGAGGCAGCATGGGGAAGGTCCTTGACTGTAACTACCTGTACTCGGCCATCAGGCTGCAGTGGAAGAGAACCAGTCACAGTGTGTATTATTGACAAGGCACAAAAGCAAAGTGTCCCTCTTTATAATAATCTGCCTTGGGGGGGGGGGGGAAGCAGGTGCAATTAGCAAAGTGCCAAGGCCACAAACCACCAGGTAAGCTGCTTTCACTCAGAGGAGGACAAACACGTATGTGAAGTCAACAACATGCATTGTTTTCATGGATGGAGAACATTTCTCTGTTGTGGCTTCCATCCAAACCAACACCATACAGTGAGACGAATCTGATCCCAAACTGTATATACATAAAATAATTCATGATTAAATTATTATTGTGGTTCCATTGGGCAGGGGGGTTGTTAGACCAGTCTTACCCACAAAGGCCCATACTGACTGCAGGTTCTGCACCTGATTGCACATTTAATTAGTTGGTATCGGGCTTTACACTACTGTCCTTGTGCTTTTGGTTCACATGCTTTTGTTGTCTGACTCAGCACAAGTTTGAAACTATGTGCAGTGCAGGGTGGGTTTTTTTTTTAGAATCATAGAAATCTTTACATGACCAGAGACTACTATCCCATTGTGCAGTATAGGAACTTCACTGGAATCTACCTGATATAAGGATTGACAAGTATAATTGAAATTCCTGCCTGCTGAGGAAGTGCAGAGGCAAACCATTAATAAAAATACTTTATTAAACTGAGTGATATGATAACTTTAACAATACAATTGATCTAGAAGTGGCAGAGAATTAGAATATACATACATACATACATACATACATACATGCATACACACGCAGTGCTTGGCTCACTGTGCTTAGCAAAAGAATTGATCACAAGAGAAAAGACTCAGTCATTTTCATGTCGTGCATCTCTGCTTGCCTCCAGTTTGCACCCTGGTCCACTACCTGGAAACAACAAACTACAAAGATTTAGAAAAGATTTATGAAATGAACTCATTGCAGTTTAACGTGTGTGTGTGTGTGTGTGTGTGTGTGTGTGTTATAAATAAAGTATTTTCTTGCTGGCCTTTATTATAGTAAAGTGAAATATCTCCCTCCTTTGTATAAGATCACTGTCAACTTGTATTACATGTAATGAAGTCCTATTCTCCAGGGGACTTGTATAAACCATTGATGTGAAAGAACACACTACACAGAGCTTCTGACTCGAGCATTCCATGGCAAACATTATTTGCTGGGTCACTGACATTGCAGCTAGTCTGCTCTACATTACAGAATCTGTGGCTGGTTTACTGCAGATATCTGAATTTTAAAAATATGATGTAGATTAGAAATTAAATTAGAAACTTCACAAATTGTACATTAAGACTTTAGTGTCTTTTTCACAAATACTATAATTTTATATACATATGAAATAGTGAAGCTATATATTTCTAATAAATATTGTGGTATAAAATGTTTTTTTCCCACTCCAAGCTTTCATTATAATCAGCTGAAATAAGATCTTACTATTATTGTCCTGCTTTTATGAAAAATCATGCTTCATGCTTTTCCATATTGCTGTATTTAATACTGCTGTTGTGTAACCTTAGCCAGCTCCCCCGTGTGCGTTTTAGACTGAGACATAGTCCTGGATGGTATGGTACTTTTGAAAGCCTTTGTGCTAAGCCTAGTCAGTATGGTGGTTTAGAAGTTACCCATTGCCCTGCACAGGATATGAACAAATTTTAATGTGGTTGCAAATTACAAATAGGATGCAAAATCATGAATTTACAAATTCAGAAAACACTTTTATTAAAAATGACGTTTTGAAAACAGCATGCAACTTGAGAAAACCCATGCAACAATGCAACAGAAGTGTTTTGTCTCATGAAGGATGGTGTCCTCACATACACTGTGAGGACCGCCCTGCACTCCTGTAGAAGAAGAGATCAGATTGGCTGGGATGGTTGTGGTCTGGATGCCACCTCCACCTCCTGGTACCCCACCACCTGGGGGCAGCCCCCATCCACCCACCTTGCTAACCCTGGAATAGCAGATAGGATTCTGGATCATGCATCCCTAACACCCCCTTGACTACTAAAACTTGTATCCTGTTACTGCCTCATCTATGCAGTATTTAATTAAACCTCAACTAACCTCCCCTCCACACAGATGAAGTTGATGGGCACCTACTAGATTCAGAATAATCCACGAGAGTATACAGTCCCTGTTGCTACGAGTTGCCCCAGGTTAATATGAGCTTTCCTTGTATGTTATGAATGCCTGGAGAAGAAGCTGTGTTGCTTCCTTTGTTTCTCTCTTTGTAGTTGTTCTATTCATTTCATTAAATGCATCTGGCATCCGACTTTGTCCCAGTTCCTTACCTGACAGGCCATCGCAGAATCGGAGCCACACACAAAAAACACAGCAGTAAGTGATGTCCCCATTAGGACAATGCAAAAAGATAATCATTGTTTTTTTTATCATTCTTAAGAAGAAAACATTGAACCCCATCTCCAAGTTCCAAGACCGAGTCAGAATGCTTCTTCTGTCTGTCGTCCAGTGATCGTTTGACAGACACAAGACCAATCAGTGCAGAGATGCTCTGTCTAGCCCAGTATCTTCTCACTGGAAAACAAACAAACAAACAAAAATATCCCACTTAAGTTCTGGTTGGTTTTTCACCGTCCTACCAGACACACCAGTTAAATAATCAGTGGCATCGTGAGGCCGCTATGTGCAGGTCCAAATGGGCTTCAGTAGCAGTAATACACTGTGTGCAGTGGGCCTCAGTGTTACCCACTGTGTGAGACATCTGTTCCTGCTTCATTAGGCCTGTTTTTTCCCCATCCATTATGGTCATTTGCTGCCTTATCCACTAAGCACTCTCCATACAGCTGTCATGGTGTATAAACAGAATGGTCAGATGCATTAACTGACCAATCTGTGTGTGCGTGTTTGTGTGTGCACACTTGTGTCTTAATGTGGCAGTTAAATATATTCATTAGTGAGCTTTAGCTGATGAATACGGATAGTTGAAAAACAGTCGGTATCCGCATTAAGGCTCAATATCTGGCTATAGATAAGACTGATGCCGGAGACTTGGGCTGACCTCTGTCAGACACTCAGGGTCGAGTGCAGGACTCTGCGGCTACAACATCTGATCACAGCCATTACCTCTTCCGCCAGGCACTCTCTCATAATGTAGGCGTGCCAAAGCAAGATGATGCATGTATTGCAGTGTTGGTGGAAAGGAGAAACATATCACTGATGACACAAGAAATATTCGGTCCACAGTGTAAAGTGTAAAGGATGCAACAGTACACACAGGTAATAAACAAGATTAAATGAAATTAAGATTAATTTAATTTGAGATTATTTTAATTTAATTAATGAGATTAAAGAGCACTCAGACAAAAATGACGTTTATTTATTTTAAAGCAATGTTGCAACATTTAGTTAAATGTACAGCTTGTGACAAATTAATCTGATGAATCCATCTGACTAGTTACAAAATTACAAACAGCAACAATTTTTTGTGGCAAACTTGCTCTTGCATCTAATGGATTCCAAACTGAGCTGAAACTCTGTATAATGTAATAAGAGTTACAATACAACATCATGAATTTTAGACTTGAGGAAATTGGAGCCGACCTTCGAGAAAAACGTACCTGCCGTACACAGAGCACTTAACCAGAGGGACACGCATACTGACACACACGTACATCTGCTCCACGGTACCTTCATCTAGTGCTGTGCAATGCCTCCTATTTGGACGTCTCGAGTATGATCGACTTTGTTCTGCTGCTATACAAGCGCTCACTGCCATAATCGACTTTAAATAGCTGCTATGCTCGTTGTTATGTCTATCACATAATATTCAGATTCAGTATTTGTGGAAAAACCGCCTGACAGCAGTTTTAATCCGATAAATAAGTACATGGCTAGAGACATTTTATGGGACCACTGCAGGTTATGAACCTGAACACATAAAGCCTAACTAGCACAGTTCCGCCCATCAACCAACGACCAAGATGATATATTTAATCATGTTGCATTTTAAAATGAAGACTTGCGTTCAGAGTTTTGGGAATATGGTTGGGGAGCAAAGTGGGGAAAATACGAGGCAGGGCGCCAAAACGTAGCGAAGTGCTCACAAATACGTTTATTTTTCTTCGAACGAGACCTATCATCTATTGCAACGTTAAACAACTATAAAACCTCTCTCACACACACACACTTAAAATAGACACGCAAAAAGACAAGTGTTACACGTTACGATAACAAGACGCGAGACAAGTGCAATACCTGTACGCACTCACCACGAACACGCACATAGACACGCAGCACGAGGGAGCAGGCAAGGGCGGCCACCGTTACGTCACGGTAAGTCTGTGGCCCACGTGCCCTTCTACACCCGTTCCCTTCTACAGCTGACACATTCACACTCTATCTGCATTTACATGGACAAATGCCACAAAATTAAGATCGTCCAGTTTCCGAACATTGACAAATGTGTAAATGTATAAAATAAATAAAAAAATAAATAACAAATGATCTCAAGTTTCCTCTTGGGGCCAATGTGATGCATTCATCTAATACTAAGACATCCATGAGTGTCAGTGTAATATAGAATGTGTTTTAATTCTCCACCACGTCACTGCTATATACAATCTGTAAAGTAGGGAGAAGTCAACAAAGCACCCCCTCCTTCACTCCATCTAATGTCAGATTTAATGGTAGAAGGAACAGTCCATTAACCAGCAGCACCTCAAAGCCTGGGCCCTGTACAGAACTTGTTACTCAACAGTGCCATACAGGACACAAAGTACTCAGGCAGACAGCAAGACAAATATTAGCAGCACCCATGGCAAGCATGTCAGTGACAAATATGGAGGGTCTAATTCACACACACACACACACACACACACACACACACACACGTGTGCATATGTACTGAATCAGCAAGGAATGTTACAAGAGTAATAGTGAGGGTTTTCACACATATCTATTGTCTTCAGGCAAGGATGTTTAAGACCAAATCTTTTATGGTTTTAAGAGATTAAAAGGTCTGATGCCCTTTCAGATTAGCCCCACTGACAGTTTCAAGCACTAGCAAATCCAATTACATTGCCCATAACTGATCTCTCCACTATGGAAGCCCTGAAGGAAAACAAAGTTTGTGTGCTAAGTTCTCCCACCATTTTTTTTTATTCCTCAAAAGAAAATTTAATAATTTGCTTTACTACAACTGTGTTGTGACTAAGTCATTAATATCAAGGAAAACATGCAGGAAAACTTTTACTTTTTTTTTTTACATTATCCATCAAGGCTTCTGTACTCAGCCACCAGTCAGTAATGTGATTTTATGTATGCAAACTGCTAACACGCAGAGATTTTATCAGACCACTGCAAGTTGCGAACCTAAACACACAAAGCCTAACTAGCACCATTCTGCCCATCAATCAGAGACCACGGTGATGAGAAATGAGTTCACTGATTTAAGGGTTACAGATCATGATACCTGAGACTATAATAAACTGATCATATTCTTAATTTTTCAAGCATTATTTCTCTCCCCATCACTCTGACAGGGTACATCCCAAAGGTGTTTGATGGGCTTTAGGATCAGGATTCTGAGCAGGGCATTTAACACCTTCCACTCTACTCTCGGTAAAGAATTACTGTAAGGGCCTTATGATGTCATAAGAGAAAAGGGGTTTTGTCCCCAAACTGCTGCCTCAAAGTAGGAAACGCACAGCTCATAATTGCATTCCAGAGCTACTTCATTCTTGTTTCATAACATGCAGTACCTGGATATTTTCCACCCTGCCTTTACCCTGGAGTTAGGTGTAAGGATCTGATTTGATGGCTAGTTACTTTAATGGATTGCTAAATTTGGACTGGCTTTACATTCAGGAGCGCTTGGATGGAGTTGTATACTGTAGTGTATAGCTTTTTCAAATGTCTTAATGTTCCCAATTTTAGAATAGAATAGAATAGAATAACAGTGTAGAAATTTGTCTTCAGCCATTTCATGGCATTAAATATATCACAACCACTCATAAAAATTCACAACATTAAACATCTAACATTACAACTGTTAGTATATACAGTACATCATAAGCCTTGTATCTTGTAATTACTTACCTAAACAATTTTCAAACATTACTGCACATGGTAGAGGATTGTTTATCAATATTCCTAATTGCCATTGGAATTTTTGGAAATTCTTTGACATTCAACTTGATGAATTATGATGAATTGTGAATTACTAAGATATGTCCAAACAATGCTGTCATATCATAACATAGGAGACTTTCAACTAGGAATCAATATGCTATCTCTACTATTTTTTTTTTTACTTTGTAATTTCTTAATGAGAGACAGCCACTCTGTTGTTTTTTATATAACTTCACAATTTAAACAGTTATGCTGCACTGTACCGAGGTATTTAAATTCACGAACTGTCTCCATCAACGTACATTTAATCTTTACCGGTGGTCGTACAGTATCCCTTTTACTGATAAAAATTGCTTGCATGGTGTTCCTTGTCTTCCAAACTGCTAATTTGGCTCCACTTTTGAAGGGCGGGAACTTGCACAACATCGCTCAGCATATGCACATTGTCTTCGTTTAAGACACCAAGCAGGGCGAATTAGCATATTCGAATAAACAAAAGTTTGGTCCACACATTTGGAGACAATTTGTATAAATAGGGAAAAAAAAAGCACAGGAGATTAGCACACACCCATGAGGAGCATCACCGTTTACTACTAACCAATTGGATGTCATCCTATTTGCTACCACTCTTCAGGGATGATCTGAAAAATGTTTTGATCCATAAAATAATTCTTCTATTCAGCTTCAGATCTGTTAAGCGTTGGAGAAGAATATGGACCCTTCATTGTATTGCATGTTGCACTAAAATCTATAAAAAGTACTCTGACATAAGCTTTGGGCTGCTGGAGGTGACAGCTCACTTTATCACAGAGTGTAGGTAAAGTGTCCTCGGTGTCCCTGTTGGTCTTGTACACAAACTGAAGAGGATCTAACTCATTTACGTCTTTGTCATGTTATGCCAATTCCAGCCCATGAGCTTAGCTAACCTTCCTCTATTCCTAACCTCTCTCTGTCATAAGCAACAAACTCTGGCAGGCGCATGTGTTTTCTTCAAGAAACATGAAGCCAAGCACCATATTTTTTTAAAATCACTACTCACACTGCAACACAGGACTGCTGAGCACATTTGGAGGAAAAAAAAGCAAACTGTCCTGACAAGCAAGGCCAAGCCCATAGATTGGCTGGTGTCACTATGATTGATAGGGGGCAGAGTTATGCCATCCCATACACCCAGAGAGCAGCACTAGTTTTGATCTCTTGAACTACAGGCCACTAATGGCTGTGACATCATCAGAGTTCAAACCAACTAACTCTTGATGCACCTGCAGTGTTGAGCTGTGGCACCAGTGGACCTAGACTGAACCATGAAAAACATAACCAAATATTTGTTGCTAATCCACCAGATTTAACAACTGACATTTGCATTGAGTCTGGAAGCGTTCTATGGGAATCGCCTAACCCAGACTCCTCTGCTGAAGCAGCAGACAGTGATGTGTGATTCATCACCCTAGAGAATGTACGCGCACAGTTTCACAATGGGAAGTGAGATTTGTGCTCCTCCAGCCAGTGCTTGGCACAGAACATGGTGATTGTTTGGCTTATTAGATTCTGCCCAACCAAGGATACCCATGCTCCCTAGCAGTATATGAGCTGACGTCACACTCAAAGATGGATGAAACTCGGAGGCAGTTTCAGCTGAGGTCAGATGATATTTATTTCCTAGGCTACATACTTTAGCACCCTTGTTGTCCCATTAGGTGGGTTTGTGAAAACTAGCTCTTTGTGGCATTTTTCATTCCATAATGATGCCACTTACGGTGGACAGAGGCAGCTGCAGGAGCACAGGAAATGAAGATTAGACTAATATGAGTGTGGACACTAGAGAGCAGACTCACAGGAGCACAGAAACTGGAGATAAGCCACCTTTTCAGTGTCTAATGTGGCTGTATCTTGCTGGAAGCACCTCAGCTTTCTAGAGTAGCCCATTCGTGTGGCATGGTTTTTCTGCTGGAATTGTAGCTGCAGTTTAACACCTACATTAAAAATAAGGGCCATAAGTAATTAATCGTATAAATTATAGAGGGTTTTTAGACACTTGTAAACATGTTAGACTTCTATAAATGGCAAATACTATATAAAATGTAACATTCACAACTGTTCCGTCAAAAAGATATTTTGGTAGAATTAAATGATGCAAGCTGAAGACTGAAAGCCTGGAGGTGGTATGTCAAGTGAAAGAGAGGAAGATGATTTCAAGTGACATCGTGAAATCAGGGGAAGCTTCAAGTTAACTTGACATTGCTGTCATTCACCTCTGTGCTGTCTTTTTGGCAACATCAGAGGGCCACAATGTAGTGCACACATCCAACACTGAGAGCCACACGTTTGTAGTATGATTAGATTAGATTGGATTCAACTTTACTGTCATTACACATGTACGAGTACAAGGCAACGAAATGTAGTAATGGTGATGATGATGATGGTGTCATAGCAGATGAAGGATGAAGGGCCTCACCGTTCCATCTCCGTGTCAACATCAGCGTTCAGTACTCGAAGAAAAAACTCTGAGTGGCTCTGCACACATCTTTAAAAGAACTCAATACAGATCTGAAAACCCTATCTGTAATTTCCTGTGATGACATTTTAAATGTGTGGAAATTGCACCTACAGGGGATATGTGGTTTTACACATGTGAAACAAAAAAAGGGAATGGAAGAGCACTGAAGGCCACGGATTTGTGGAACTATAGACTGAGCATTTATAGCTCCAAGTGACATAAGTAAAACCTGGAAGATGGAACTGACATTTTAAAGTACTGGCATTCTTACATATATGTTTAAGATAAGTGCATCGCAACAATGACAACTGAGGGAAGATTTAAGCCTTATATTTATAAACAAAAATATGGCTTCTACTACATGTACAGTACTAGTCAAAAGTTAATTTTACATGTATTTTTTTCTACTCTTTAGAATGGTAATGAAGATATCGATATGTATAACACATTTGGAATTATGCTGTGGGAAAAAAAAAGAAGTATAAAACAAAATCATCTTTTATTTTAAATTCTTCAAGGTAGTCTCCTTTTGTCAAGACAACACCTATGGCCATTCTTGACATTCTCTCAGTCAGATTCACAAGGGAACCATCTGCAGTGTTTCTACAGCAGTCTGGGGTTCCCATATATGCTGAGCACTCACTGATTCTGAATGGAAACTACTTGTTGTAAAGGTGTTTCAAAAGCATAGTAATATATAATTTTATTTTTTTGCTTTGGAAATAATTTATTTAGGCACCAATAATCAATTTAGATACGTTAAAACATGTTTAAGCATAATCATTTTAAGCATAATTTTATATGATTTATGCAAAACATTCTTTTACAGTATATAATATAAAAATACTGCATATAAAATTATATATAGGTACATAAAACTAATCATTTGTGGTATTGCAATATTTTGCTTAAAGCAATGCATTCGCATGGCCAACAACCACTTAGTGTGAGTCATTTCTTCACGAATTCTCTGGTCACAACCTACACTTTAGGTGCACAGACAGCAGTGACACCCCAGCTGTTGCTCTGCACTGTCTGTGTTGGCTGTCATTTAGTGTTGCTTTTTATCTTTTCCCACTCGTAGGTCCACCTGTGCTGGATGTTTCTGGGGAGCAGACCACTCTCAACCAGACAATGATGTCTGGGGGGGGGGGGGGGGGGGGGGGGGGGGGGGGGGGGGGGGGGGGGGGGGGGGGGGGGGGG
>JAOYMR010000002.1:5266503-5280849 GCA_025802075.1 Tenebrosternarchus preto
CAAAAATCACGCTGACACTCCCACTGATAGAGTCCAGCTGAAGGGTTCCACATGGGAATCTCAGGAAGGATACCCTTCTCCTGGATGGTAATAAGGGAACCCTAGATGGTGAAATTCATCAGGGAAAATGAGGCAAGAGACTCTCCGCTAGTTAATGCAACACAGGAGAACTTGAGGGACCACGGGGAATAAATGAGAATAAAATAATAATGTAAAAACATACTGTGCAGCTCTTCAGTTATATGAGCCTCTGCTGTGGTTCCTCAAGATCAACAGCAGCAGGTCCATGCTGGGAGGAAGTGGAATGGACTATATATGTTTATGCATTTGTATTGTGGATCGAGGTATCAGCACTGCCTCTGGTTTCTGGATTTATCTGAGATCAAAAATATTTTTAGGCTCTAATCTATTTGTACTAGCTAAGAATCCATTTTCTGGGTGGCCAACACAGCTATTTTCTGTTAAATTCCACAAACACAAATGTAAATATAATCCTGACCTGTTTATGGAGACATAACACGGCATCGGGTGGCAGAAGCAATCTATTCGTCATCTGTGATTTAGATTTCTCTGCAGCCAGCATTCCAGTGTGATGCAAATGTATTTTTTACAATCATGAGCTTCAAGGTTCAACATGTCAAAGTTACAAGTACAATTTTTAGAGTTTTTTTCACTCAAGCCAAAATTTTTAACAGATTTCAATTATTTCTTCAGAGGTACAAAAAAATGAGTATAGAGTCAGGTCAGCTATTAAAAATCTACCTAGATGGATGCAACTCACTCTATAAAACATGACTGAATTAAAGGAAATATAGCCCAAAGAATGCCTAAAAAAAGATTTATATCATTTATATCTGGTGTCACCTCTTCTGCTAATCAAAAGAAACTGCACAAAAAACAATTTGTGCCTGTGAAATCTCAAACCTATTTATCTTGTCTCCCACCAATCGACAACAAACTTATAGGGTGTTTTACTGGCAACAAAGGCACAGGAACAAGAGAGGACACTGGGAGTGGACCCTTAATTACTAATTTAGCCCCATTCAGAAGCAGCAGGTGGGGATGTCATTCCTGACGCAGAATAGGAGTCTGAGACGAGTTGATTTGAACACCCTCAACACCACCACCACTACTGACACCACCACCATCCTTTGGCCTGAAACTAAATCTATTGTGCCTCCAAAATTAAGTGTTTACAATTCACACACTGCTACCTTCCTCCAGCCTCACCCAGGCTGAATAAATGACTAGGATGTGGGAGCAATCTGTCGCACTGCTTCTGAGGTTGACTATTGTTGTCATTTTCGCTGTAAAGCCCATCTATGCAGAAGGATCTTGGCTAGCTTTTTAATAGCCTTTTTTTAGCACAGAATTTCACTCTAATTGTGCGTTTGACATTCATCATGAGTACACAGGTGCATTCTAATGCTGTTACAGCCTAGTCGTTCTAAACTCTACTGGTTTTTTAGCAGTAAAAATAAATAAGTCTGATTTAGCACTCGAGCAAAGGCATCCACTTCGTACATTCTCCAGTGTCGTTCTCATTGTCCTCGCGTGTAGATAAGCTTGCCTTAAGTCTTTACTGACACTCTAAATGCAAATCAAGAGCTGGATGTTTTTGTGTTGTGGTTTGAATCTCTGACCTAAAGATTATTTGCATCCTTTTTTCAGAGGTGAATAAAGACATGTTTCAGCACCATGGATAACTCCTGCATGAGAAAAGCAAGAATTAAAAAAAGAGATGAGCTTTATTTCAGATTTGGACATCACTGATCAAGATCAATGTGATCACTGGCTCATGGTGAATTTCAGCAGCTCCTCTGTGTGTGGGTGTATCACCAGAAGGGGTCCTGCTGTGGGTCCTACAGTCCTGTAGAGTTTATCTCCAGCACTAACACACGTGTGCCTGGAACAGGCGTCCAGCAGCTGAGCTTAAGGGGTGGCAGACTGGCAGTAAACACAGTGGTACACCTGAAATTAGTATTTGGCTTGTTCACCATAACATGCAAACATTTTCAAACTTTCTCTGTTCTGCCATTAACCAAATGTGAGCTGCTATACTGAAGTATTCTACTGCAGTCAATTCACTTTGCAAGTTTGATTTGACCAACACATTAGCATTTTACTTTGACATACATCATACACAAAAATATTTGCATGTGATTAATATTAATAATTATCCTTTCTAATTAACTTGAGCTCCAATCGCTAAATGAATTATGTTGTCTTGTGCACTCTGCCAGGTGCAGCATTTAACTTATCCTGTTACATTTATCTTGTGTACTCTGCTAGCTGTGTATGAAGTTATATCTGCTGTTGTTTTACATTGGTATTTTGCAGTGGTATTTTAGCTGAATGTTATTCTCAGATACCTTTTAACATCTTACCATTAACAATACATTAAAAAGGCCATGTTGGACTAATCCTGATTCATTTACAGTTCTGTGCATACTTGATTTACAGCCTCTATTCCTGACTAACAAAAGTTAAAATCTGTAAAAACAGGAATATACAAATATGTAAATATACATATATAAATTGGAAAAAACATTAGATGCTCAAAGAATAGAATATGTATGTAGAATATGTATTGAATGATTGGTAATGTTGCCTATAACACTAACCTTAAAAATTCATGCCATTCATAGAAATAAATTCAGAAGATTGATAAAAAAGAACAGGAAATGAACAGATTTGATTTTGTTGATACCTTTTTTCAGCTCACTTGTGTTCTGAATGGAGGGACTAGGTCAACATCAAAGTATAAGTAAGAGAGGAGGTCTGTTTACAGAGCTCTAAGATGATTGGGTCAAGTTCCACCCGCAACTGAACATAGCAGTGTCTCTCCTATTCAAATACTTTTCCAAATCCTTAATTACCTGAAGTGTGTTAGATTAAGTTACTGTACTACATCTGCTTCAGGGTATCGGTGGACTTCTGGCTTGACAGGCTTGGGATGGATTCATCACTGAACTGTAATTTCACTCTTAAAAAATGGACTTCAACTTCACTTCTTTGAAGTGTCGGACAAAGTGGAGGGAGAGGAGTGCGTACAGAGACGCCTCCCCCCCTGCACAGTACTGCAGCTTCCTTCCCACAGTTCCCCATTCTCTGTGCCCAGATGAAGGCCTGGCTTTAAAGAGCACCACCAGCTTTTGAAGCCACTAACGCTCACCTTGAAGAGGGAGAGAGAGGCTGTGCAGCGGCTGGAGAATGAGAAGAGCTTCTCTCAGCTCTGACGTGCGCCGCACCACGCGACGGGAGTAGGAGCGTGTTTGTTGTTTCTCTGGCGTTGTGTTTCATATGCGATGCAGGCCAGCTACCCCCGCCGTGCATGGAGCGGGACGAGGAAGTGCTCGATACCGAGGCGGCGCTGATTGATTTCAGCTAAGCGTTGCCACCAAACACAAGCTGTTCTCCGTTCCTCCATCTGCACTCCATCACCGTGCAGAAAGGTGTGTGTCCTCGGTGCAAACGCCTCAGGGAAGAGTGGAAGTTTAGAGGCCAAAGTGCTTGGTCATGTTAACCCACCATTTATCTGAAACTGCCAGCTAACCTCAAGCTTGCCCAGGGAGCATGTGATTTATATGTTGTGTGTGTGTGTGTGTGTGTGTGTGTGTGTGTGTGTGTGTGTGCCTGCGGCTCCATAGTTGTAGTTCCCATAGGTTTTTTTCTGGTTTAATTGGGAATCAAAGGCAATGCAGTGCAAGCTGCTTCTGCTGCATACAGAGTACTTTACACACACACTTACACACACATGTATGCACACTCACACACACACACACATACAGGGCATGGCCTGAGAGACAGGCACAGGCTTTAATTAAGATCCTCTTTCCCACATGCTTCCACTCTCATGACTGGGTTTCCTGTGCCTAACAAGGTTGAGGGGAGGAGAGGGGAGGAGAGGAGAGGGGAGGGGAGGGGAGGGACATTCTGAGCGAACTAATTGGACATGTTTACTCTAACAGCAACTGGTCTACCAACTCCATTCTGTTTAGTGGGAAATGAACAAGTTCTTAGTTCAGTGTTCAAGTCTCATGCAGAGTGAGTAACAACTCACACAATAAAACAGTGCTAACTCCAAATCAAAATAGTGTGTAGAAGATTCTGCAGGCCATGGGCTTATTTGGGACAAACACAATTATACTACAGAGAGTAGCTCCACAGCGGGAGTCCAGGCTTGCTCTACAGAGGGGAAGTCCACGACAGGAGTCCTTGCTTGCTCTACAGAGGAGAAGTTCATGACAGGAGTCCTTGCTTGCTCTACAGAAGAAAGCTCCTTAATGGGGGTTCACACTTGTAGCCCATGAGGCTGACATGCTCTAGTCTGGGCACAGGCACAACTAAGCCCATCTTTCCCATCTCTAGGCAACATGCCTGCCAATCAGGCACCTGTGTGGTCCCATGGCACACTGGCGTTCCACAAGCACATTGAACATATTAATCTGATGAGAACCAGTACCAAAGACATGAAAACGTTTTATCAGACGACCTGCTCACTTCTGCTGCTGCTATACAACAGGACAGCAACCTGCTACAGAGGAAACAAAAAGAGAAACAATCACTCTTTAGTCTTTTTCTAATAAGAACCCATGGGAATAAAGAAATATGGTATGTCAGATTGTCATATCACTTCCTGAGTTTCATACTGCAAGGCGTGATGGTGATGATGAAGCTCCATTATGAGACAGTGTTGTCTGTTCAATCCGGTGAAAGTCAGACCCAAGAGCTGCACCTGTACACCCTGTGGTTAGTCATGAGACCAACACACACGGCCTTCAGAATCATCGTTTCAAGATAGTAATGCATCTATTCTCTTTGTTTCTGTATTTCCCTGCTTCTCTTGGTTTCTCACACCCACACATTTGTGAAAGTTTTAACACAATATACCTTTTCCCATTTTCATCCCTGCGGCAATAAAGCAACGTTCACGACTGACTACCTCTGACCGACTTAATTTATTTCAAAACGTGTTCCAAGCACATTAATACCCCTGTTCAATATACTCCATGAAGACATTCTTCATCTCCATAATCAACTGGAGCAGAGACCAGCTGTACATTCTTTCTGCCTTTGTTTTCCCCCGTTCTGTCTGTCTCTAGCAGGAAAGCATTAATAGTTTCATTTCCCGTTGTCGCTGGGCTATTGGGTTATCTCTTGATTAATGTTTCTGGGCTAAATTAAACCAGCTTCTCCACACTTCACCATAAAACCAATAAACTAAAGGTCTTTCAGAAAACCAAGACACTGGAAAGCAGTCCAGCTAGTGATGATTACAATATTACAGAGTGTAACCGATTGTGAAATCATCTGCGATGCAGTTCTAGCTGGATGCAGGGAAGGCATGTTCCTTCGACACGAGTCCTGCAGAATCAAACCTAAATCAATCACAGCTCTGACTGGGCCCAGCCTGTGCCGTTTCCCTCCTGCCTCTGGCTCCATCTCCGTCTCATTAATTAAGAGAGATCAGTCGATAGGTGCTCTGGTTTCTCACTGTTCCAAGGAGCTGGGCTCGTACCCACAATTCTGCACTGCTGTTCTGGGGTTACAGCATTGGCAAGTGAGTCCATTAAAGACTGAATGATCAGAGCCACTGTGAGTCATTCTGGGTAAATTGTGATTGGCATAGACCTGCCTCTCATTAAGGTGGCAGAGGCATTTTCAGAATTGAGAACAAAATTTATCTTCTGAGAGGAGGTAGACCAGTAATTTTTGAGCTCTGAGTCATTGTCTGATACTTTGGCCAATTTCATTTCAAGTGAAAAGATCTGGCCTGTCCAACAGCTTTGATGATTTGTTGTTTTCTCATTTATTTGTTTTTATAGACACACAATGTTGATTTAAGGATTTGAAAGCCCATAGTAAAAAGGATTATATAAATTATAAATAAATTGATCAAACTTTTCAAAATAAAAATGTTGTGATGTGTGTTGAGCATTGGGTGATGACTAATGCCGAAACATTACAAAGACACCACCTAATTAACCTAATCAACCCCAGTCAAACTTCTTCTAGCCTACATTTGAGACAATATAAAAGGGTTCACACACACACACACACACACACACACACACACTTAAAAAAAGAAAGTTACACAAGGCCTTGTTATTCCTAGAGCTCTCTCTTGCAGTCAGTAGTTTAATTAAGGACAGTCATTTTCACAGATAGGTTAATTAAATGTAATGAGGGTTCTGATGGTTTTTGTTCATACTGAGATGGCAACTTGGATTTCCATCACCCCTGCAGAGTACATTAACCCAGGCGTTGTGTCCCAGAGTATAATCTACCATTCCTTCCATTAAAAAAATACTGCTGGTCCAAATGGGTACCCATTTAGAGCTCTTGGTTAGGGGCTCATTGTAGCAACCTCTGGATAATTCTGGAGAACTGAAGCTAACAAGGACCTCATGTTGTACCCCCTGCTGTACAGATCTGTTACCTGACAGGAGTTACCTCAAGCCAGAACTTGAAGCTTCACTTAAAAATGAATTGTGCTTTAAGTTTAATTGTAATCTGTTGTGGACTGTTCTGCAGTACTATGATGGGCAGGAGCCAGCTACCGGACTTGGGAAGCACAGTCTGGATCAGTCAGGTCTTTTGTAAGTGCATGCTGAGAAAGACCTGCCTTACAGCTTTGGTTATCTGGTTTGTTTATAAATTCTACATATTGAACCTTTCTACGTCAATGTGTGAAATTCATTCACTTTGAACTTAATGTTTTAGTCCATTCAGTCTCTGTCACTATCACATATATCAGCAATTCACATTCAAAAACAGAATTTATAGAAGGTTAATGAACCAACAAAAGTTCTCATTTGAATGTGTCCATGTGGACTGTGGCATAATGAAGCTTTTCCTAAAGGGGCTGAATAAAAGCTACCGCTTGTCCTGTCCAGTTTGGAGCATAGAGCTACGGGATGACGGACGACTCCGTTAAAGACGTTTAGGAAAGTGCATTACAGAAAGATTAATGAGGAATGTAAAATGCAGTACAACAAGTCATTATTGTCATTTGTCACTGCAGATCTGTTGATAGTGGAAAGCACACTTTGCAAACACAGTCATACATCAAACTGTTAGACAGTTTGAAAATTACCAATGAATCATGAATCACACCTATAAGGCAAGGCTTTCCTGGACAATCGATACACTCAAAAAAACAAAAAACAAACAAACAAACAAAAAAAAACAGGCTGAATAACTAGACAAGAGAAATGTTTATATAAAGGTCATACAAAATAGAAATACAGTACCAGTCAAAAGTTTGAACACACCTGACTGAATGTATATTTTTAATACTAACAAAGACATTTTAATCTGATGGATTATGCTTAGATTTGTTCTAAGACAAAAATATTAATTGGTAAAGGTGTTAGCCTACATATAAACTGATTTTCAAACACACACACACATGCACAAGCAATTCATTGTAAATGCACCTTCAGCAAAAAGTTTTCTTTCAGAACCTTAGTCCCTCACCCTTCAAGTGCTCTACACACATGAGAATTTCTTCAAGACTGATGGAGAAGCATCATAGGCGTCTGCCTCATGCAGCTGGAGAACATCACTAGTGTGGAGCTGAGGAGGACAGTAAAGGGTGGATACTGAAGGATCTAAAATCTAATATAAACAAATATTGACTATCACAGCATCATCACGTGTGTTACTTCATTGGTTTGATATGTTTCTGTTTTTTTATTGTAGAAAATACTAAATATAAGCAATGAGTAAGTGTGGTACTGTACATTAATTTGTACCTTAACAGTTTGCCTTAACAGTCAAATAATTTCCTCCTGCATGTCATACAGCAGGGGTGATAATTTAGTCTCATTTTAAATCAATAATCCCAACATCTCCAGATGATTTCAGCCATCCCTTCTCTATAAGCAGCTATTTCCACCATTAATTACAGCCTTTTGGTCTCCGTGGAAACAGAACAAGCGGCCTCACGACTTCCATTTCCCTTAAAAGGAGAGGAGTGTGTAATTCAAATGATCTATGACCATGCTAAAGAGGCCACAAAAGAGCTAGCAGGGCCCTCAATAAATGTCCTTTCCTGACCCACATCCCCTCTGCTGTGGCCTGGAATGATTGCTTTCCCTGGCACCATCACTGCTGGACAATTTGATGAGGATAAAATCAGTAGCAAAAAAGATGCATCATATAAAAAAGCATTTTCTCACTGGATTGGACAATGATCAGCCTGGGTTTATATGAGCAGGAAGCCAGGGGAGTTGTTTTGTCATGTGGCAGGGTGTTTTATAGCACCTCCTACTCCTACTGTAAACAGCAGAAATGAAAAAGGGAAAGAGGGAGGCGTCATGCAGGATATGGTAGTAAGAACATTTGGACAAAAGAAATGAATGTGAGAGAGAGAGAGAGAGAGAGAGAGAGAGAGAAAGTGAGTGATTGACTGTATCATCTTATCAATTAGATTGAACAGTGAGGAGCAGATATGTGAGAGGCAGATGCTAATCTCCCTGACAGATGTAAGGAGATGAAATGTTGGAGGTGAAGCAGGACAGCAGGGAGTGACTCCTAACGTTTCACTAGGAGAGGAGCAGAGTGACCTCCCTCGCGCACACTACAGGGAGACACACTCGGTCGGGAATCCTTGTATTAGCCAGCCGGCTGTACATGCTAGAGAACGGACTCTAATCATTACTCACACACAAGGTGTGAATGGACCACCATCCATACTGCTGGATCCTGGAGAAAACCCCCCTCTCTCTCAAGTGCACATATTTCAACGGTTTGCATATGTATTCCCTCATACTGAAAATTAACATTCTGATGTGTTACAGCTTGGAATATAATTCAACTTAACGAGAATGTTTTGCATTTGACCAACACATATTTCTCAACGATTCAAATGTGATTTTTTTTTTTAATTGCGAAAAAGGTTGATTAAACAAAAATCAGACATCTGTTCATTACGTAAGTGTTCACTCCTCATGATCAATACTTGGTTGCACTACCCTTTTTGCAGATATTACATCCGCAAGTCTTTTAGAGTTTCAGTTAGATTTGCACATCTGGATTCTGACATTTTTCCCCAGTCTTACTGTCAAAATTACTCAAGCTCTGTCAGAGTTGTTGAAGACTGTTGGTGAACAGCATTTTTCATACCTTTTCACAGATTCTCAATCAGACTGAGGTATGGGGGTGGCTTTGGCCAATCTAATACACAGTTTCTGCCTTCTGAACCACGTCTGTGTAGGCAGTAATGTTTAGGGTCACTGTCTTGTTGGAAGGTAAACATCCATTCTAGTCTCTTGCAGACTGAAACAGGATTTCTTCAGGAACTGTCCTGTATTTGGCTCCATCCATAAGTCCCATCCATCAACTGCAGTTTCCCAGTCCCTGCAGATAAGAAACATCACCCCAGCATGGTGCTGCTTCAACTGGATTCCAATGTGGGGATGATGTCCTCAGGCTGTTTGGTTTGTGCCAAAAAACTCTATTTTGGTCTCACTGGACCAATTTTTTTTGCAGAGGTTTGCAGTGTCTCCAGTATGCCTTTTAGTAAATTCTAAATGTGTTCTCAAATGGCTTTCTTTCAGAAAAGTCTTTCTTCTTGCCACTCTTCAATAAAGCCCAGCTTTGTTGTGTCTGGAAAATAGCTGTCCTGTACAAATTTTTTCCATCTCAGCTGCAGATCTCCCCAGGTCCTCAGAGTAACCTTCAACCTCTTGGTTGCTTCTCTGATTATTGCTCTCCTTAATTAGCTTTTTGGATGGTCTTGTCTGAGACTGCGCCATTTTCTGATGGCTATTGGTTACACCACAAATAATTTAGGCATTTTCACAGCAGTATTTGGTTGTGTATACAGAGGTACATACTTATGCATTTGCAATTTGTGTGCGTGTAAATATTTTTCTGTGCCTACTAACATTTGGAAGGAGTATTCACTCAGTGAATCATAAAAGAGGTAAAGAAGTCCAATTTAGTAATTTACACATAGTGTGTACAGTATATCTACACTATTATATAGAAATCTACACCATTATCAGTAATATTAATATAATGGTGAATTAGGGGCTCATTACAGAAACCTGTGGAGAACTATGAAGCATTATGAAGAATTCTGGAGCATTCTGGAGCCTCATGTGCTCTGCCCTACTATACGGTTCTGATCTGTCACTTGTCAAACTCCTGACAGGTGCTAAATCAACCCAGAACTTAAGGCCAAGTTAATGCTTCACTTAAAAAGTGAATTGTGCTTTAAGTTTAATTGTAATCTGTTGTGGACTGTTCTGTAGTACCATGAGGGGCAGGAGCCAGCTACCGGACTTGGGAAGCACGGTCTGGATCAGTCAGGTCTTTTGTAAGTGCATACTGAGAAAGACCTGCCTTACAGCTTTGGTTATCTGGGGTGAACACTGATTCAAAGCTCTCAGTGGCTCTGCTTTGTGACCAAGTTGTACATATTGAACATTTCTATGTCTATGTGTGAATTTCATTCATTTTGACCTCAATGTTTTAGTCCATCAACAACATTCAATCTCTGCCCCCACATGTGCTACAGTTACAGGTACAGTACCAGTCAAATGTTTGGACACACTCATTGCTTATTTTTAGCATTCTCTACAATAAAAAAACAAACATATCAAACCAATGAAGTAACACGTGATGATGCTGTGTTTGTCAATATTTATCTTAGATTTTAGATTCTTCAGTATCCACCCTTTACTGTCCTCCTCAGCTCCACACTACTGATGTTCTCCAGCTGCATGAGGCAGCCGCCTATGATGCTTTTCCATCAGTCTTGAAGAAATGAAGAGCACTTGAAGGTTGAGGGACTATGGTTCTGAAAGAGAACTTTTTGCTGAAGGTGCATTTACAATGAATTGCTTGTGCATGTGTGTGTGTGTTTTGAAAATCAGTTTATATGTAGGCTAACACCTTTACCAATTTATATTTTTGTCTTGGAAACAAATCTAAGCATAATCCATCAGATTAAAATGTCTTTGTTACTATTAAAAACATACATTCAGTCAGCTGTGTCCAAACTTTTGGCTGGTACTGTATATACATAAAAATTTTATATATATAAAAATCCACACCATAAATAATGCAGGTGTCTAGTGCATAAAAGTGCACTAAAAATCAAAAATCAGTTTACGTAGAGATCATTTAACAAATGTTTGTAAAAAACAATACTGACCATTCTGTTCTCTTTGAGACTTTAAATAATTGTTGAGCATTCTCATGCAGCCTTCCACACAGCATGGTATTCCAGTGTTACTGTGCACTGCTCTGAGCCAGTGACAGCCTCCAGATGGACAGATTCATAAAACAGATTTAATGAAAAAATAAGATATCTCAGCCATCAAGACAAGCGGAGAGTATGTCCAAGTCTGACCCACCAGCCGAAAGGAAATGAAAATCAGTTCGAAAGTTAACAGCTGCCTGGATTACAGTTTTCATAAGAAAATAGCAATCCAAACAGTTTTTTTTTTTCTCCAAATGTCTATTACTCACATAAGCTGTCTGTCAGGTGCCTGCAGGTTCCCTAGGGGAGTCCACTTGGAGCATACAGAATGGCTTAAGCGAAAGTTTTGAAAAATGAACCAGATAGTCTGTGCCACGGTAACAGAACAGGTGTAATTCTATATTTGTCTACCCAAACCTTTGCTAAATTGCCCACTCAGCCAGAATGAAAGACAGAAAGAGAAAATAAAAGCCACATTTTTTTGCAAACATAACAAAAACTACAGAACAGTGGTCGCATCTAAGATGTAAAGGGCAAACAAATCCACAACGCACACAGAAAAGGTGCAGATCTATTGTTCTGCCTGCGATATCCATTTTAATGCATTGTTTGAACTTAATCACATGGAACTCTAATGAAAGCAGAGGAGCTCAACAGTGGGCTTGTGTACTATGTTGCTCAGTCAGGGTTTTCTTACCATAGGAGGTGTTTGTAGTATCATTGGTGTTTGGTTGGGTATAAATGCTAAGGTTAAATGGAGCGGTCTCCATTTAAGGAAATGGCTCCAACAAACCCAAAGCATACTCTCCAACTATGGGCAAGGTGAGAAATGAGAAATTGATCAAATATTAAATTCTACAGTTATAAGCAGCATAAAATCATTAACCACAGCTAATCCACTATGGCTGTGGTTAATTAGTAATCTAGTCTTGGTTTTCATCTCATCCAGACGTCTTGTGTAACAATTCAAATTCTGAATTCTACGTTTCTAATAGAACTACCGACTACATGTGCATGTGGAATGAGTGATTGGAGTAGTTCTGCTGCATGTTCGCTACAGTATGTTTATTAAACACATAACCATTTCCTGTATATACACAGACTCAAGAGGGCATTTCTCTAACAATAATGCTATGCATTGTTTTTCCCCCAAACATTACATAGGATACTACAAAATATGGATCTACGAGAGGGAGAACTTTATGGGCCAGATGTTAGAGATCATCGGAGATGTTGGAGATCACTGGTCCAGCAGCTGCATGTCCTGCCATGTGACAGCCAGTGGCTCATGCACAAGCAGCGCTCCTACAGGGGCAGGATGTGCTACTTCTGGCTCGGAGAGTACAGCAAGTTCAGGGAGATGATAGAAACAGGTAGAGTATGACGTATCATGGATTCATAGTAATAAAATGACCTATTTTCAAATTCTTCTATAAAATATTCCAATGAAATAATATTTTCTCACTTTGTTTCTAAAACAATTACATAACTAGAAATGCACAGATGTTTAGATGCTATGATAAAAAATATGCAATGTTATCCTACAACACTGTGGTACTGAATAGGACAGTCATCTAACCACAAGCATGCATCATACCTTTAAAAAGATACCTTATTTATAGGTCTTAGTGCAGTTTCAATTACATTTTTTGTTTCTAATTGAAAGGAGGCAATAAAATTCGATAACCACAGCAATAACACTTAAAAATAATTGAATGAACGAATTGTTCATTACATAATCTGTATAAGGAAGCAAAATTTACCTCGTAAACACTAGAGGTCATAAAGTTGCTAAGAAACATTCAATTAGCTATTGATCCTCAAATGGAGAGCATGCACAAAGGGAAATGGATGTTCTGTGAACCTTCCCTCAGGTTTGAAAGATAGGCAGAGGAAAAGAGTTAGAGAAAAGAGAGGGAGAGATTGAAAGAGCCTCAGAGAGAAAAGAAAGAGAGAGAGAGAGAGAGAGGAAGGGGGCTCATTTTCCTTCTTTTACTGTGCTCTCAATGATTAGATTTACAAATTCTCTTTGCAGGAGCCCAATTTCAGAGCTTATTCACTTCCTGATTAATGGAAAATGCAGCCCATTTTGATCTTGCATTTTCCTCAGCAGTTCGTTTTCCAGGAGACCTCCAGTGGAGGAGCACGTTTTAGGTGTGTCAGTCAGGCCACTAATCAGAGCAACAGATCACCAGCTGTAATTATGAGCGCCCAAGTAATTTCATGCTCAGCAACTAAGAATCATTTACCAAACAATGATGAGAAGGAAGAATGGGAAATACAGATACACAAAACACAAAGGCTGGCTATTCAGTGAAATAGTCATCTAAGATACTTACCCAGTAAATAAACCCAATATTACATTGGCTATTTAGATCTGGAGAAGGAAAAGCAGAAAATTCACCAGAAAATGTGAGCTGCAGTTAGATGCAAAGTTGCTGGCTGTGGACTACCAACTAGGACTGGGTCCTACTAGGGACCAGGTACACAGCTTTATTAAGCTTGATTAAGTTTTAAAGATGGTGCAGTTAGAGCCTGACTAGCCACATGGCATCCTCCGCATGATCCTTCCAAAAATAATGCATACAGGTGGGAAAAAAAAACAAAAAACAACTTCTACTCGCTGCTTTTAGAGTCCAAGAATTTATGCAAAACATGACCATTATAAGATGCAAATGGATTGTGTGGACAATTTGTAAGCAAGCTTCTGCCAGGCAGTGAGACTGCAGGAGTGGTACAAATTCCCATGGACAAATAACATCTTGGCAACACCAGACCATTAACTCATGGAAATGACTTTACGTGGCAGTCGTGCACGGAGCTCATCTTGGCCGTAATGGAAAGATCAGAACCCATGTGTGTGGGCCTCACAACGCCACAAATGACGTTTCCGTACACCTTGATAACAGACTCCCCCACAGGTTCCACCAGCCAAGATGGAAACGTTTCATTCAAAACTTGCATAGGTCTTACCGTCAATATTTTAACGAAGGGTTGATGCTGCAGCTAGGGTGACTTGTTTACAATGTCAAGTCACATCTGTTTCTTGCACCTAATTCATAGCAGGTCTACCCCACCACCTCTGAGACAGAGAGGGTGCAAATAAAGTCCAAGCTTGAGGTAGTGGA
>JAOYMR010000002.1:5329312-5340149 GCA_025802075.1 Tenebrosternarchus preto
ATAACCAACCCCCAACCCCCCCCCCCCCACCACCACCACCCCACTACGACTATCCACACACGTACACAACCCATCTGACACCCTCCCCCAGCTCCTTCTCTGCGCGTCACACTTGTCATCTATTGAATGCATCCATAATGACCGTTTCCTCGCGCGTAACTTCAAAAGCGTTGGCAATGGGCAAGTCTATCCTAGCGTGAGGACAAGCCCATCCTGCGACTGCAGGGGGCCGTGGCCACTCAGCGCCATTTACATCTTCTATACAAAGAGAACATTAGCAAGGGCCGTGTTTTATTTCCTTGCGAAATAGAGCCGGTTAATATTCAAATGTTCCTGCCTCTGAGTGCAACATTGATCGAACATTCAACAATGCTTAACGTTTCCTAGAGTACCGCAATCACTACCACAGATTCTCTGCAGTACAACCACGCTCAGGTACACTGTTACTTTATTTAACGGTTATGTATGTGTTATTATATATCTAATCTAACTATGATTTTAACGCCATATTTTAGTTTAGCTTTTATAGTTATTTAGTCATTCTTGAAGCTTCTTTAATGTTTCGTACTTATATATACACATAATCTAAAAATTAAATGAAGAACAAAAAATAGCTTTTAAAAGCCCATTTGTTGTTGGATTCATGTGTTTTCACAGTCGTGATCCAAACATGTTATATGCAAAATTACGTGCAACATCTCTAGACACCCCGAGTACGTTTTCTGCGTCTTACGTAAAGCCGTACAGTTTCCGGACCTTCGCTTGATGCAATCAGCTGAAAGTGGAGCGCAGTTCTTGATGACTTGGCTAATGGATGTATAGAATGTATTTTTGCATCTAAGACAGGATCTGTTGGACGAAACATTTAAGGTAGTGTGGTTTAATAGATTATTTTTTAAGAAGTACTGTTTTGTTATACATTTGCTTGTTATACGACAAGGGATCAAGTTATCCAACTACATTAGCAACCCAGCTAATCAGCTAACAGCTCCAAGCTCTTGTCAGCAAAGTCGTATTAAGTAGAAAATACAACAGTAGCTTGTTTACTAGCTAGCCAGCTAGCGCAAGCTTTGGTTGGCAGTTTAATCGATGTTATTGGTTAAGGAATCCTGCAGAAAATGTTGTGACGTGCTTAGCGTACTGGGTGGACAATATTGCTGCATGTAACTTAAGTCTTATAATGTTGTGGACGTGAGATCAACTTTCATAGTTATGGTGTGTGGGCATATGTGCAACTGTGAGTATCGACTATTTACCCGAACGTATTTATATTTGTGTATTTACTTCTCTAGACGTTGTGCAATCCGCTCATAGGTCGGATTCCTCGAGTTGAACATAGAATGGCCACCGCGGCTCCTCCGGCACCCGGCTCGGCGGCCACTGATAGTTCGACGACCGGATCCAGTGGCCAAACACCGGGAGAAAACGGTGGCCAAGATAGTACCTTTGAGTGCAATATTTGCTTGGACACTTCCAAGGACGCTGTAATAAGCTTGTGCGGTCATCTGTTTTGGTAAGGTACCATTGACTTGCATTGAATTGATAATAAACGCTGGTCAAAATCTCGAATACTAACTAGGGATTTTTGTTCCTGTCCCATCATTTCGGATGCATCTCTGTTGTTGACTCACAGTTGGCCCTGCTTGCATCAGGTACATTTAACGTTCTATAACAATGTTTATATTACATTTGTAACCTTCTCAAAGTCTAAAGTATAACCGTATAATACCTTTTTCTCTCTGCTTCACCCTGTCACCGTTTATAGTGGTTGGAAACCAGACCAAATAGACAGGTATGTCCAGTATGTAAAGCAGGTATCAGCCGAGACAAAGTCATCCCACTGTATGGGCGAGGTAGCACTGGTCAGCAGGACCCCAGGTAAATATAATGCTTTAAATTCCTATTCAGAAATGTGTTCTGTGACTCTATGTAAATTGTCAATTAATTCAGTATGCTATCAGGCAAAAGGCCAGTGAAACATGTTGCTGGTGCAAAAAACAAATGAAGTAAACAAAAAATGCAGTAGTCATTAAAAATGTGCATTCACTTTCTTGCTTGTTGAATTTCAGAGAGAGGACACCTCCCAGACCACAGGGGCAAAGACCAGAACCTGAAAATCGTGGCGTAAGTTAGGAAATCACTTTGTGCTAATTAACCAGACATGAAAGACAAACAAACAAATAAATAAGCACCAAGAATTCATGCCACCTTATAAAGCCAGTTTGAGCCATTCAAATGTGTACATGTTTTTGGTGAGAACACATTAGTTGGATCACTAATTGTCAGATTGCATTAAATGTTCTAAGGTACATTTGCAACACCCTGAGCTTTGTTGCACTAGCAGTGATGAAACTATTACATGGCAGTAGGCAGTTACTGTAGTGCCAACGTGCAAGTAATTCATTAGTAAAAACGCTGCCCCCAAAGGGACTTATTAAGATGCGTCTCCAATGAGAGAAGTGGGAAACTGCTTTTTTGTGGCCTCTCAGGAGATGACAACACCTGGCGTTTGAGATTGCATCACGTTTCTCTGTCTTTTGTCCTCTATCTCTTTTATAAGCTACAATGTATTTTTTAAAAGTTGGAATACTTTGAATTTATAACAATACTCACATATATAAGTAGCAGTTATTAGATGATTGGGTGTTATGATGAAATACCATTTTAGAGACTGTAGCAAAAAAACTGTTTAGGCATGTTGAATAGATTAGAGAATTTCCTAAATGTGTTGCCTGAAACTAAGTTCTTCCAGTACAGACACCATGTCCTTGCACAGTAAGAATAAACTAAATGCATTTCTAAGCTTAATTTTTTAGCCTTGTTACTAGCTTTTCTTTGCATTTCAAAGCTGTGTCATTCTTCTGCAGGGATTTCAGGGATTTGGCTTTGGAGATGGAGGCTTTCAGATGTCCTTTGGTATTGGTGCATTTCCTTTTGGAATCTTTGCCACAGCATTCAATATAAACGATGGACGGCCACCCCCAGGTATGACCACCCCCAACCCATGAATAGCACTAGTGTCTGACCCGTTACTGAATCGTGGCTGGAGCCTTTAGCACTTTAACCTTTAAAGGGAGTGGAATTGTAGTGTCAAATGCCCCTTGAAGGAATTTACATGCCTGCTGTATTTTTTATATTGTTTGTACTTACATAATTTTTCAGAATTTCTCTTAACACTTCTGTGCCATGGTGACTGCGTTTGAGGGAGGAGATGATTATTTGTTCTGGGCTAAATCATCCCAGACCTCATCCACCCCTCTCCCTATCTATTCCTCTACTCCTCCTTTTTAAATTTGATCAGAGTCCTTTAGTGTTGGACAAATTGCTTGACATTAGACTAGTACCATTCTTTTTGGCTTAAAAAAAAAAAAAAACCTTATCCGAAGTTTCTCCACATGCCCAAATAAACAAAGAATCTGATGATCAATACCCATCTCCTGACTCTTCAGTTCCAAATTTCTAACACGCTCCCTCCTCTTTTTTCACTTCCCAGCGGCCCCCGGCACGCCACAGCACATGGATGAGCAGTTCCTGTCCCGCCTCTTCCTGTTCGTGGCACTTGTCATCATGTTTTGGCTCCTCATTGCATAAGTGATTATGAACACTGGATGTGAGGATTGTCTTCTCTTGAGGACTGTGGCCAATGGTTAACCCATGGACAGTGATTAAGAAAGTTGTACAAAGGTTTCACTACTGGTGACAGGTTTTTGTGTCATTTTTCTCTTCTTATCAACAGCATTGGATTGGTTTGAACACTTTAAAAAAAGTCCTCCATCATAGTAAGTGGGCTGAATTCAGTACAAAATACTGTAAATGCGATTCACTCATTCTCTACTTGTCCCTCCCTCCCTGATTCAGTTTTAAATAAAAACCAGTCTTATTTCTCTTAAGGTATTTTGTTGGCATCTATACAGTTATGTTTTAATTGGTGATTTTGCAGTGATTAAGTCTGCACATCGTGTTTAAGTGCACTGTTATACAAAGCTAACAAACATGGCATTTATTACTTATCTTTGCCAATAACCCAAGTCTTTTGACTGGAAAGATGTCCAAAAATAAAAATGAGGTAAATTTATTTCTAATGCACTTGTTGTTAAAAGTATATTTTGATTTTTGCATTTGGGTGCCTAGTCTGTCCAGAAGTATAGTAATTTTAGGTTTAACCCTTGGCTTTATGTAGACATTAATGCTATTTCATGTGGATGTAGGTACTTGGGGACCGCACTGTATAAGTGTCGTGTGCACTGAAACATTTAACACGCGTGAAACATGAAAACATGTTTTACTTGCTTATTGATTCTTGGACCTAATACTCTGTGAATTCAAGGAAATGCATGAGCTCCACCCACTTCCTTAATCTCTAAAGTCTCAGAAAGTCATTACAAAGTACTCCTCTAAATTTCAGAGAGAATCAGATGTGCCACTACAGTACAAGTTCTTACAAAAGCCTTCATTTGCCTGTTCATTTGTCGTTAAACTCTGCATCATACATTATCTGATGGATCTTGATTTTGGCTGCTCCTCTTTTCTGCGGCGTCAGCCTTTTGAAAACCGGTACAAAACTCAAAAGGAAAAGCTCATCTTCATCGTAGGGTCTGGGTAATACCCTTTTCTCCATCTTCCTGTCTGTGCCTTTGCTCTCTGTTTTCACTCGGTGTGTAGCATCTGTGTCCATGGACGATGGTGACAGCTGGAGAGGGGACAGTGAGATGTCGTTCTTGGGAGGGACAACCTGATGTGCTGTGGGAGGCGTACCCAATGCCTTTGGTCCAGGGGTCACATTGGTGACAATCGCACACTGGGTCACCTGTGGTGCCTGCTTCTCAGGGGAAAGCAGAGGAATAAACCCCAGTGGCAGGGATTTCATCTGAGGTGTGATGATGTCTGGCATGACCTGAGAAGCTGTTGCGGGCTTCAGTTTGACTACCTTCACATGTTCTTCTGCTGTCTCAGCTGCATGAGACTCCTCCTGCTGGGACTCCTGCTTTAACTCAAGTGGTGTCTCATTGAGCGCTGCCACCAGATTCTCCTCATTTGTATCACTCTCATCATCTGCATCTTCGGTATCTCTGTGGTCCTGTCTCTCTCTGATGTAGGGATTCAGAAAACAGAGACTTTCTCTGTGACACCAGTAACCCAGGCTGCGACCCCCTTCCTCCTTTGTTAGTTTGCTCAGTCTTCTCTCCCTGATGTATCTGTCTCGTACACTCTTCCATCTTCTTCTGCACTCATGTGCTGCAAGAAGCATTTTTTTTAAATGTTGCTTTCAAAAAAACAACAAACCTATAAAATTAACCATCAGCTATGTGTTTATCAACAGGTACTATATGTTATAGGATCAGGCATGTGGACAATTAAGGTTAATGAATAATATATGAATTAATAGAAGTAGTCATATGGAAAATAAAGGTTTTTGGCTATAAGCATTTATTAGTTTATAAGTAATCAGTGATTCTGCTTTTAACTTCTATTTCACTGATGTGATTCAGAGTTTTTAGTAGCTAGAGCTACAATTTTTGTCATATGTTTTACCCAAACAGAACCTTTTGGAGACCAACAGTGATATAGTTATCTAGATTTAAAGCTCAAACAACCACATTTTAAACTTACTCTTCAATATCCAGCACTAAAAGTGTCTAGCAGTTGTAACTGCATCCGACATAATTCAAAACACGAAATGAGTTTGAACGTTATTTCGTTTTACAGACACGTGCGTAAGGTTTGCGCACCACCACGTTCACTGACCTGAGAGACCAACTGAAGCGCTGACTCTATTCCATGCAGCCGCCCTCTTCTCGTTACTTCGATATTCATTCGATGTGCTATTGTAAAGTTCCGGATTATCACATATACTTTTGATTAATTTCTCAGTGTCGGCCATTTATTATGGTATTATCGAAACTCATGGAAGAGCTCGCTTCTGCGAGAGCAATGTCGCGTCAGTAGTGCGCGTGACTTGCGTAGTTCCCGCGTTGGCGTCGTGAGCATCGTACTCAAGAGTACTTCCTTCTCGCGAGGAGAGCCGCACTTACACGATCAGGCCGAGCACTTCCACCAAACTTAACAATTTGAGTTTTATTTTTAATTTAGTGAAGTTCATTGAACAATAATTGACACTAGCATTCAAAATGTAACCAAACAAAAAATCCTAAAGGGGCACTAGTCAAGATTCAAGAATCACCAAGTCATATGGATAAGTATACATCAACACAAGAACAATTTTTATTACTCTTTGGATCCTTCTTGTAATGAACATAATAAACGAATGGACATAAAACATGTCTCTACATTTTACGGGTGTCAGTGGATTGTTACAGTTTTCTGGCGTCACCAAAGTTGTTATGGCGTCATGTTCAAACCAGGAGGTAGGCTGTTTATTAATTTCGTTATTATTTCAGTGTAGAATAGTTTTTGTACAGAATCTTAGATAAGTAACAGAAGAGGCATAGAACTAGGGTTGCCACCTTCTTTAACAAGCCAAAACTCCTATTCCAATAGACTCACCACTAACGCGTCGTCTACCTGTACTTTGAATTTGAATTTGACTTTGCATACAACCTCATTCAAGATAAGTTGATGCATCAGAGCAATGTCATATATTTCCATGAAGGTGATTCACCAAAAGCATTACTTTATTTAGCTGTGCAAGTGATAAAGATTTATCATCAAATACATGTTTCAGTTTCTTTTTTGTTCTTTTTTACATATTTTTATTTCCCATTTAGAAAAGCACTTCCAGTGCTAACTCTTGCTTTATTACGTTTCTTGTGAATATACTGGCAGCACAGCGTGTTATGTCGACAGTAAAGGACTTGTAAAGGAGATTTTTCTTCTCTGAATAAGATGGGCTAATGCACTTTTTTCAGTTCTACTACAGCATGTGCTTATTCACGCACCTTCAGTGCAATCTGAATCCAGAGTTCTGAATCCGATCAAAGCCGATACACACATTGCGTCCAGTCATGCGTAGTTACGTCACTAACAGGGGTGCGCCTGTTTGACTTGCAATTTGTGTTTACTGACCATCTCTACATTTCTTAAGCAGATTGTTGATATATTAATGTGACCAGTTTTATTACAGAATTGACAATAAAGTAAATAATTTGGGTTTCGCTGAGGACATGTGATTGAACATTTCATCCATGGATAAAATCAGGATTTGAAATAAGAAACGTACGAGGCAAGCTGGATGAGATTGTGTTGTCGCTAGAAGTAGTCACTAGAGGGCGGAGTAGTCACAGTCGATGGCCGCTGCGTTGGTAAGCGTGAGCGTTTAGAGAAAATCGCGGTAGTTTTTTTTTTTTTTTTTTTGGAACTGCAAACTATGTAGCATGATACACAGTTAACAAAACACACAAAGTACAGTTATTAATTCAGACTTGAACAAAATCTGATTTAACATTTGGTAGAATTGGTTTTTTTTTAAACAAGATACATTTTAAAGCAAAGCAAAATGCTAACTCCCACAATGTTAAACATTTTAATTTTGAAGCTTAAAGGTATCGTTTAACTTTTGACATATTTCAAATAGGACAAATATTTAATAAAATACATTGTTATCCGTAATGTTAGGTTTTACTAAATTATCATATAATTATTGGTATAGATTCTCCAACAAATAACTCTAAAAAGCATAAATAAGTTCTATACATCTACCTTAGCCTACAAACTACAAGTTCTATCTTCTTGAAACCAAGTGTGTTTAAGAGCTACTAGCCCAGTATTTTATTACAATCGTTACAATTATTACTGAGTCAATCACATTTCATTACTGTAAGAAGATAGCAGCGTGAATATGGAGTTGAAGTTAAGGTAAGGGTAAAGTACACGTCTTTTAATGAGCAGAAAATAACACCACCCTCTACTCCCTGTTCATTTAAGAGCGTTTTAAAGACAGGTTTTGTCTTATTCGAATAACATTGTTAGTGCAAAATCCATTTAGAAAGCCCCTTTCGAAATTCCTATATAAAGAAGAGTGCTGGAAGTCTCCAAGTCACCACAGTAATTTTAACCGGTTTCTTTTTCTGCCTTAAATGTTTTTGCATATTTTTCAGGGTCTCGCCTTCTTTTCATAGAAGGCATAGAGTCATAGACTCTCTGTTCCCACTACGCCCTTCCTTACAGAAACATCGAGTCCTGCCGAGTAACACAAATACTACAACAAGGATGTTGAGGGCACAGCGAACAATAATTGATATTGAATAAATGTGAATAAAGGTTATGACAAATTAAGCTTTGCCTAATTATAAAAGCTGCCCGGGTGAGTGGACTGCTTCATACAAACTCTTGATGGTGACCGGCTTTTCAGCATAACCTTGCTGAAAAAGATCAGAATTGCTGACGTCTAGCATGTTGATTCGGTTATTCTTGATGGCATGCTAGGTAGTGGTTGACCGACATAGGGTTTTAATGGCCGATGTAGATATTTAGAGAGGAAGGCGATCAATGGCCCATTAATAAATGCCGATATCATGATTTTTGTTTGCTTGTTTTTGGTTTTGTAATTGATGAAATGCTATTTAATCATTAATATTAAATGACACACAAAATGGCTAACAAAATTATTAGATTAACATTTATAGCAGGGTGCACGAGAGTTAACTGAGTAACTTTTAGACTTAGGCCCCAACTTCATCACCTTCCCAAAACAGTCCCAAAGCATATTTTAGTTTATTTTTAAGTATCAAGCCAAAAAGCCAATCTAAGCAACCAAACGCATAAAAAAATAGCTTTATTTGCAAAACAACTAACAAGTTACTTCAAGTCACCATACTTCATGTCCAATGTTAGACGAGCTTCTAGGCTATTTTCTGTCCTGGCTCCAAGATGGTGGAATGAACTTCCAATGGCTGGCTGGACCGCAGAATCCCAAGAGACTAAAGACTCATCTATTTATAGATGATGCTGCACTTTTATTTTCTAGAAATGCTGAATAATTCGAATTCAAGTACTTATTTGTTATTCTTTGTTACTGTATCATTGTTTAATAGAACTGACACTAGGACAATCATGATTCTTCTATTTTAGCAGCGATCTACTGAATATCTCTCTAATCTTCTCCACGTTGCGATTCCTTCTCACACCCTTAGATGATCTTTCTCTATTCATCTGACTGTCCCCTCCGCTCGTCTCACTACCATGGGGAGTACAGCTCTGGAACTCTTAACATCTCACATAAGGAATATAAACTCACTTTCACAATTCAAGTCCATTCTCAAAACCCACCTGTTTAAGCCTTTTTGTATCTGATTGACTTATTGCATTGTCTCATTGTTTTAATGTTATTCTTTCGTTTCTTTATTATTTATTTATGTTTACTCTGTTTACTTTGTATTTTTTGTAAGGTGAATTTAAGGAAATGTGCCAATGAAATAAAATTATTAATAATAATAATAATAATAATAATAATAATAACCATCATGAGCGTATGTGAATGCCTTAAATGTAAAGAATTCTTTTTCATAAATTTAAGTTACTGTGCAGGTCAACATTATGTGCATCTCCTTTCCTGATGGTTCCTTTTACAACATGGTGCAAATAAATTATCTTTAGGTGGCAATGGGTTAAAGCAAAGTCTTTTGTGAAATCAATAAACATAAATTGCTTTATGCACAATGCTGATTTAGTGAAGATGTCCTGAAATTGTGTGACACAGGATGAAAAATAAATAACTGAAAAATAAATCCCAGAACTAATGAGGATTAGCTGATATGTTAATGTAATGATACTGAACCACTCCAGTGTGTGATCAGCAGTCACCTCTTTGCAGAGTCAAAGCTACTAAAAATCTTGCAGTGCATGTAGGCGAGTTTCTCCGCGCGGGGCCGGCGCAGCAGTGGGAACCACTCCCAGTGCGGCAGCTCAACAACCCCATACCCCACCAGCTCCAGCTGTCTCCTCTTCATGGCATGGAACCCGAGGAGCTGCCGGGTCCGGTAACAATAGTGGCTCCGATTAGTCACCTGGATGGCGAGCCGGTGGACGACCGGTGTAGAGGCGGCCTGGTCGAGTGAAGAGGAACGTCCCCTGGGCTCGGTCCAGGCACGCTGGAGGCTGTTGGTCAGGTCGACTCCTACACTGTGGACACCCTCCCTCTCACCCTGAGGCTCCATGAGCTGCAGGGCTGGGTACTGGGTGGGGCAAGATGAAGGCTGTGACAGTGTTTTCTGGGCACGGGTGAGCTGGGTCAGCAGGTCATCAGTCAGGGTCACCCCAGTGTGCCCCGCTTTCCTTCCCCAAGGGCTGGATGAGCCCTCACCTGAAACGGGGTCTGAGGTGAGAGGCAGGGGCTGATCACTGGAGTCCAGGTGCACTTCGAGGTCTACAGAGCGCATGTGGGGTAGGATCATCCTCTTGCGCACAAAAGTTGCTCCACCAAGCAGATCCTCCAGCACAGCCTCCGCCTCCAACACCTCCAGTTTCTGACACACATCGGTCTGGGCGAAGTCCCACAGTCGCTTTGTCACCTCCTCCCTCAGCGATAGGCTCAGTCGCGGTCCAGTCCAGCCGGGAAGCTCCACTCCCACCGTCCCATCCAGAGTGAACAGGTCCTTCTTCAGCTCCAGCTGCTGCAATTGGCTGATTTGCACAACAAACTCAGGGCTCAGAGCCAGGCTGAGCAGGTCATCGGGGAACTCACCTGAAAATGCCAAGCCAAGCAGAGCCGTGAGGAGATGTTTGGGGAAGTGTTGTGGTTCGGCCTGCGGTTCCCGCAAGGCTTCGGTAAGACAAGAGTACAGGCCAGGGCACTGGCCAGGAATGATGCCCAGGGTGCCAAATGCCCACAGGAGCTTGGCAGCATCTTTGCTCCTGTAGTGAGAGGCCGACTGGGGCAGGT
>JAOYMR010000002.1:5340851-5353417 GCA_025802075.1 Tenebrosternarchus preto
AGTGCATGTTGCCCTTCACCACCACAGTCTGTTCAGGGTCTACATGGCCCAGTTTACAAAGAACACTGGTTATGTCTAAAGGCCCCATTGGTGTTATTTTTTGAAGCAGTAATAAGGCCTCTTTGATGTGAAGGGCTGCTGGACGACGGGAGACGTCATGAGTAAAGCTGCTATACTCTGGCCTACATCGCTGAAAGGCACGCAGGTCCCCTTTCACATCTTGATGGATGTCATTTGGGTTTTTGACAGGTTTGTTCTTTTTTTTCCTGTCTACTTCTCTGCTGAAACCCAAACTGAGCAACATGTTCTTGGCACCAGGTAAGTGGTGTGAAGAGCTCGCAGTGTACAAGTTACCTGGCTTTCTGAACGCTGCACTGACAACACCTGGAAAGGCCTTGTCCTTCTCCTCCTCCACCTCTGAGCTGCCTAAGACCATAGACCCCTCCACTCTGTTTTGGCAGTAAACAGAGGGGTTGCACACCAGGGACTGTAACTGATGGTTAAGGTCAGTCTCCTCGTCCCCCTCGTGTTTTCCATTCTTCTGTCGCGAGGAGATGTGTCTGCATGCGAGCCTGGCTTGCGAGTAGTCGTAGCGCAGCTTCGCCACATAACGTAACAGTGCCCTAGTAGACATGCGTCAATACTGAAGAAACATGGGAGAAATATTTGTTAAAATTTAGACCATGGATTTAACACAAAGCTATCAGACTACTGTGCAGAACACAACACGAATCTAAATATCACTATCCTGTAAAATATTAATGGCATTGCCTTTCTCTCTCCTACACGCTCTCGCGTTCAACTAACGGTTCGTTGTGGTCCAAAACGGCAACAATAATTTACATGTTATCAGGCGTTTAAAACAGGTCGCATAAAACGGACTGATCACCATCTGTAATACATAGTCAACACAGTAATGTAAATGTCACGAGCGGAAGAGGTTGTTTTATAATAATGCCGGTACTTGTCTACTTGGCTAGGACTGCAGTTCTTGCTATCTACTGTAGTTTTCATTTTGCGAACCAAACAGGCAAGGTTATGTCTGCTCTGTTGTCAACTGCACTTCATCTATGGACTATGGAGTGTTAATGGTAGGTAGTTAGGTATAAACCAAATTAGCCAGTGCTATCTAAATATAATCAGTGCACTTTAGCACTATACCCATCATAACGTGCTTACGTCCGGTCAGGCAAACTTCATATTCAATTTGATGTAGCCATTCATTCTAGCTAGCTAATTCCTTATTCGTTAGCCAGTTAGCTAGCTGACTCGTATTCCATCTAGCCTGTTGCATGAGAATTAATGTAAACGTTTGAGGAAGTCTCCCCTGTCCCCACTTACACTGGAAGTATGCTTCAGTCAAATTAGAGCACGAAGGAACATTCTATAAAAGATCGACGAGGTCAGTGTGGATGTGGTGCTACAACTGTGCCTCCATTGCTTGAACAAGACGTCATACCATACGTAGCATAGTGGCTCAGTAGGGACAAAAAGGTGGAAATTGAATTACGAAAAAAAATCATATACGTAGAGGAATAATTGGCAAAAACACACTGAACCAATCTCATTTGTGGTGAGAGTTCTCTTTGAAAAGCGATTTAAGATACCCATCTCCTTTCCTATGTATTTATTCCTTATATTCCTTATATATTTTATATTTTAATAAATCAATGACATATGTTATTCAAAGTACGCATGTATTGATCTGCATTGTATCTGTACCTGACCGTTAATTGACACCATCTGTAAATACTCCATACGTAAGTAAGGTATCATTGCATAGGTATTCCAGATTTGCTCAGGAAGACTCTCTGTGACCCCTACTGACATCAGTGCTGAAATAATCACACAAAAAACCCTAGATGGAAATTTGTTTTTATTCACATCTTTATTATTTGAATTCATATTTGCTAAGATATGCTTTTTTTCGAAGCGATTTTGAAGCATAAAAAATCAGAATGAAAACATTGGTGACAATTTCTCCTTCCTTCTTAAGAGCTGTGAGACAGAGGGGGGAAAAACATGAGGAGCTTTCATGTATTTGCTTTGATTGTAACATGTAATGGCCGATTGAAATTTTTAAAGATTCATATATTATATTATATTCCTATAGTGATAGTTTGAAAAATAAAAGCTGACGTGTCAGTCTCATTAATTCACAAAAGTATTCACACGCAATAGCTCAGTATATTTGGATAGAATAGATATGTACACATAAATAACAATGATATTTACATGCAGTCAACCTGCCCCTCTGTTTCTACCAAAAACATAGCAGGACACAACAGAATTACATAGCAGCAAATGTGGCCAGAAACAGTGGAGGGGTGTGGTGTCCATCTAAAGCTTTGTACGTTGCACCTAACTTAACACCCAATGTCATAAAGCTATGAAAGATCAGATAATTAATCTCAGATGAGTAGACAGTCTCAGACTGCGCTCGGCTGTGGTTGTGACGGCCCATGCAAGAATAACATCAGGTGTATGTGTGTGTGTGTGTGTGTGTGTGTGTGTGTGAGAGAGAGAGAGAGAGAGAGAGCATGTGTGACAAATATCACATCCGTGTAGCATAACTGACTAACTTAAGTCTAGCTGTTTTGATGTCACAAAAAGCAGCAGTGATTAATTCGGAATGTATACACATGGAACTGCCATATATCGTAGGCATTATTTAATGGCGAAGACAAAGCCATAAAGGTATCATGTGACAGCCATGTGTTATATGACAGTCCAAATCCTTTAATGTGATTTAATGTGCCAATTTTATGTTCTTTTTAAAAACATTTGCTCCAGCGATAAAGGCCCAGAGTAGTTTAGGTCTGTCTGTATTGATGGGGGCCCTGTTTCTCTAAAGGATATTTCTTCAAAGTATTATTGTTACAAAAGCACCTGTATCAACAGTTGGCAAGCATGTGTGATTAGCCCATCCAAGACATAGTTTGGCTGGCGAATATTACAGCAGGAATAGAGACCTTTCTCAAAGCAGCCTTCACGTTAGCGACCTTTCAAGGTCACACATCCAGTAATTCTCTGGGCTCAAAACAGTCATAAAGTAGAGCTTATGATGCTACTGTAAGCTTTGTGACAAAAGGTGTTACAGTTCTTTTTTAATGCTACCACTTTACCACCTCTGTCTTCTTGTCACCACCTGTTGTAAATGTAACTAAACCCTTTTTTTTTCCCCTCGGTCTTAATTCATACTACACAAAACTCACTACCTAAATCCCCTTCAACATCCACACGATCGACACTTGAGTCTTTCTAACTCGTTCAAATATGGCAACACAGCCTGTGTACACGGTGAACACCACTTCAATCTACTGCATATTGTATTTTCAAAGTCAAATATTCTAAATGATACTTTCAGAAAGTATACATTGACACATATTCTTTTTGGAAGAAGGTAAGTTCCTGCTCATATATAATCAATTTATCAACTGTGGAGTGTACTTTGAAAGTACGTCCTTACCCCGCACGCTATTCCAATTGCCCTCATAGCATTGTCTGGTTTTTTTTGTTATTTAAATGTTAGTTTTGGCTCAGCCGCTTCCTCCTCCTCTAACTAGCAGCTTCATAAGCCAAACCTCACCCAGCAGATATGCTGTTCATTCACAATTCACACCTCTCTTAAAAGGAAAACATTGTCCGAGACCAACGCAAAGTGCATTAACTGATTTGTGTTTTTTTTTTTTTTTAACACCTCACTCTCGCGCGCTTTCTAATATATTCTACATTGTATAGAAACACGAAACAAAAAAAAGGCAAAAGTGATGTTCTGGTAATAAGTTCTCAGTCAAAATGACCACGTGTTAGTCCTCCGCCACTGCTTTTGCTAAGAGCACAGGGGGTTGAGGTGAACTCCTAGGCAAAAATACACACCACCAGGCGTTGGAGTCCACTGGTAATAAATACTTTAACTAAATCCACTACAAGAGACCTTGAGACTGGAGCCACCTCATAAGTATTTGGTCCTTCTGTTCATAAACAAAACAAACACATAAACAAACAAACCAAGAAAAACAACTGAGTGGTATGGACAAGCACCATAGACAGGAGAGCATCTCATCTCATCTCATCTCATCTCATCTCATCTCATCTCATCTTATCTCCCTGCAGCTTCTCATTAAGATTTCAAAAACGTCTCTTCATATTTTTCCCATATTTTGTTTATCATGCTGTTTGTTGTGGGTTTGAAGTCTGAAAAGCCATTTTAAGAGCAACATTATAGAATACCCACAGTGTTTCTAGGCTTGAGTCAGACATCTGTTTATATCTACGTTAGACTTTAGGTCATAGAAATTCAGCTGTGATGATGTATGAATTTGACATTGTGGATGGTGGTATACTGAGTATCAAGCAGACACTCTACTGATTGGAGGGTACACTGGCTAAAAGCTCAAACAGTCTAGCCTTAAGCCTGGATTATTAATGCCTGATCCCTTGCCTTGAATCTGGATTATTAATGCCTAATCCCATATCCCCTGAGTGTTAAATCCAGCTACTCCTTCCCCCTTAGCTACAGACTTGGGGCCAACTCCACCTTCACATAATCCACCTAAACCAACGCCTTTCAAGATACAGACTGTTTCCAGACCAGTCAATAAGGCCTCAAATAACCATATCCTAGACTTCACCCCTCAACCCTGGCATCCTCATTCAGCAGGGCATCCTTGGACTATTCTCAGAAGTTGTAGACCTTTTTTTTTGTTGTTTTGGTGCAGAGGGTTTGGTGGGAGGTGAGGGGTGGTTGTACTTAACACTGTTGTAACTGGTGCTCTAAGTGGTTTGTACTGCATCAAAGAGGGTCACATTCACCCGCTGTCAGATCTCTGTGGACTCGATCCTCTCCAGCCGTGTGGGTACCGGCCAGGGGGGCGCCAGCTGGTGGAGCACGGGCAGCTTCTGCTCCTCGGCTGGGGGGGTCGGAGACGTAAGCGACACGGTCACGGGTGGTGTCAGGACAGGGACCTCCGGGCTGGTCGCGGTGGGCGGCGGCGAGGCTGGTGAGGGAAGGGCCAAAATTGGGGGTGGGTCTAGGGGCGGGACCATGGGCGGGATAGGCGTCGAGAGCTGGGCCCCGAGCTGGTCCACGCGTTCCTCCAAGGCCTGGTTCTTCTGCAGCATCTCCACGTAGCTGAGCTGCAGCTGTGCCTGGTACTTGAGCACACGCTCCTTCTCGCCCTGCCAGGTCTGGCGTTCCTGGGCAAACGTGAGGGCCTGGCGCTCTCGCTGCTGCCGTTCCACGCGCAGCTCACTCTGAAGCAGCTCCAGCTGCCGCCGCAGATCTCCCGCCTCCTGCCTCTGCACCTTGGAGTCGTCGCTCTGCAGGCTGAGCAGGGGGTCCGAGGCTGGCGGCGCGGGCAGGGGGAGCGGGGGCAGTGAGCTGGGGCCCTCCGGCGGGCTCAGGGGCGAGAGGAGGCGCTCCCTGCTGCGGGAAAGCACCAGGTGGCCCACGTCAGCCAGCGCGGGCTCGGGTGTGCGGCTGGGGCCCGAGCTACCGCTGCTGAGCTCACTCAACGCTTTCTTCAGCCCAGCCACCTCGGTCTCGAATGCACTAAGCTTGTCTCGTAGCACAGTCACCTGCCAGGGAAGAGGAACCTCAGATAAGAGGAGATCGTAATGTCTATGGAAAGGAGTGACTGTTCAGTCTTGAAGTAAGGCGACCCTGGAGTCCAGAGCAGAGAGCACATACTACACAGTGAACAAAATTATGATAAAATTAAATCTGAGGTAAGTGATATTATTTGTAATGATAGCTGTTAGTAAAGTAGAAGGTCTATTAAAAAAAAAAAAAAAAAAAAAATTTAAATACAGTCCAGCTGTGTAAGCACAGAGGGAGGCAGTCCTCCCCACCTGAGGGCTAATTGTTAATTATAACTGTCATGGAGGAAGGAATTTTAGAGAAAGGTTTGGATGGAGGGTTTTGGATAGAAAAGAGGGGGGACTGGCAAAGGTGATCAAGAACTAAAAAAACGATTACAACTGCTTTAAACAGGTACGCAATGCAAAGGGAAATGGACACGTGCTTCAGGCTGACTCGCCAGCAGGTGGCGCTCAAGATGAACTCTCTCACCTCGGCCAGCATTGCCTGCAGCTCGGCTTCACAGCGTTCCAGCTCCAGGGTCTTTGTGCAGAAGGATTCTTTGAGGCTGATCTCCGCCTCCTCCCTCTCCCTCAGCTGGGCATTGAGCTCCTTCAGCTGGTTGCGGAGGGCCACCATCTCACCCGCGCGCTGGGTCACCTCGCCCTGGCTCTCTCGTAGCTGCTGCTTCAGGAGGGAGATCTCGCCCGCCTTCTGGCACACCTGGGGGGGGCAGGTGAGAGAAGGAGGACAGGAGGTGACGTCTTCACGCCCACACCACTACACTCCTGATTAGCACTGACATCAGTGAAGGGACTCTGATGTAAGGAAGATGTTATTTCTCATATTTAAAATTATTTCTCATTTACTGAAAGCAGTTCCTCGTCATTTTGTATACACTTGCTAAAGTGCAGAGCTTAGTGTATTGGGTTTATTATATTCATCATCATCATTATCACCATCCATCATCTTTAAGTGTAATTAAAAAATGCTAATATGTTTAAAATGTTTCAGGCCTTTAAAATTTCATAAACCAGTTATGTTTTCCCTCATACTTGATTATTTGATATAGACTCTTTTAAGACACTCACTGTCCAGAAACATCATAGTGTTACGACAGTGTTAAAGGAGAACTAGAGAGTGATTCTCAGTCTACCGTTTTGGGCCTGTCCCTCTCACCTCCCACTTTGTCTCCTCCAGCTTGGGCAGGAGGTCAGCCTGCTCCTTCCTGAAGTCCAGGCACTTCTTTTCCAGCTCCTCGCGCTGGGCCAGGAGCACGGTCATGTCGTCCTGCAGCCTGCGTTTGTCCTGCTGCAGCCGGGCGATCTGCGCCTGCAAGGCCTGCTGGGAACGCTGGGCGCGGCGCGTCACCTGCTGCAGACGACCGGCGTAGTTCTGACGCAGCTCCTCCATCTCGCGCTCCCACACCCTCTGCTTCTCCTCAAACACCTGAGCGATGGCCGCCTCGCTCTGGTCCAGGTTTCGCCGCATGTGGAGGACCTGCAGGCGGAACGCAGGACGAGGGGAAGAAAGAGACAGGAAGAGGAGGAGAGAATGAGGAAAGGAGAGAGGGAGAGAGTGAGGGAGGGATAACTGGACAGCCTGTTTGGGGGGTTCTTGTAGGAGGTATGGTCTTCTTTGGGTCATTCAATATATCTCTGAAAATGACCAGAAGTACTGCACTCTGAAGAAACTGACTTTGTACATACCAGGGTTAGACTATAGTAATAGTATATTATTATATAGTTTTATATAATATACATATAATATATTATATTATATTATATTATATAGCCATTCCAAGTCTTTTCTATATTGTTCTTTTCTATGAACAAACCCCTGTTACATTTATCACTGTGTTCCAAACCCCTGTTACATTTATCACTGTGTTCCAAACCCCTGTTACATGTATCACTGTGTTCCAAACCCCTCAAACTCTAAAGAACTAAAACAAAATAATAGTGAAGCAAATAAACCACCATAAACTGTAAAGCTTTGCAGAAAAGCCTTTAAAAAATCCCAATCCCAAAATTTTACACATAAAAAAATCCCAAATCATTCACAATAAAATGTGGTAATATTAATTTACCATTAAAATGTAATAGGCATGTACATTTTTAAAGTTGATTCAGACTTTTTTATTCAAACTGCACCAATTTATTTAATTTTTGCTGCTAGTCCGTCATCTCAGACATGCGCATTCCTCACCTCCTGTTCCCTCTCCCACAGGCGGTCCTCCAGGTCACGGATGACGTCATCGGAGGACGGCGAGGGCCGCAGGGGTACGGGCGCATCGCTCAGGTGGCTGAGTCGCTGGTAGGATGAAGAGCTCTTGCCAGAGGATGAGCGGCCGCTGTCCGAGGTGCTGAGGCCGTTCTGGTAGCCTGGCTTGTCCGGTTTGTCCAGGCCGGCCGTGCCCAGCCGGTTGATGTGGCTGGTGGAGGCACTGAGGGGCCCCAGGGCCGGAGGCGGTCCGTAACCCGAGCCTGCATAGGTGGGCAAGCTAGTCAGAGAGTTCCTCCCAGAGTCTGATAGGCTGCCCTGTGCCGCCCGGCCACCCCCGGATTGGCTCCCCTGCCCGCTGGGACTGTCCTGGTCCCGCCGGGCTCCAGAGGTGGCCTGCCCCCCTCTCTCACCCCCACTTCCCCCGCTACCCGGACCCCCTCCTGCACCTGTGCTAGCCTGTAGGGGGCACACCAGGTTCTGCATGGAATTGAAGCTCTTGGGCACCACGGGTTTGAAGGCAGAGGGACGCACCAGCGTGTCTGGGTCCTAAACAAAAAAGCCAGAAAAAAATTGTTCACTTTCACAGTGTTTCAAGAGACAAAAACACCTGCTTAACTGTTATGTGTGAAAGTATACAAACACATGACTAGACTGTGACAATACATACTGAGTATGAACTCTGAGCATGTTCTAATGCTCCAGCTTCTGATGAAAGGATGATTAAACCTATAACATCTGGATTAACATTGAAACACCTGCTCAGTCTCAGGGAAAACCTTTTACTCAGTGAGTTACTTTTACTGCATTTCTCAAAGTGAACCCCCCTCCCCCCACCCCCTAGGGGCAAAGACATGACAGAGGGTCAATGGACCAGGGAGAATATACGTTATACTGTTTTTACACTGAAATCTTTTTCAAACCAGCCAAACTTTCACTTTAGCAGTCATTTGCACAGTGTAATATTTAACAGTAACAAAAAAACAACCAAGCAAACAAAAAAACAAAACAAACAAGGAAAGGTTCAACTTGAACCAAAAATTAAGTGAAGAAAGTATGACGAAGCCTATCTCGCTCTTGGGTTCACATCAAAGGCGCTAAAAAATGAGTACCAATTTATCCATCGAATTAAAAAGACTCTTAAAGACATTACATCCCAGTCACAATTAATAAGCTCAAATTTGCTCAGATACTGTTATTATTCTAGCAACGTGACTTTCATTTTTCTCTATTTCATTTTCTCTTTTCTGTATTTCTATATTGACTTATGACAACTACCAGGCGTGGAGGGTGTGGTGAGCACATACTGCTGTGTGATGCCAAGTACAAGCACAATTTAAACTTGACCCAGTTTGTCACCGTGGGAGGGCATGACATAAAGTGTTGCCTTTATAGACACTGCAGAAGTGATTCTTCCAGACGTCAAGAAAGGGTCCTTTACAGGGATACGTTGAACTGCCTCAAAATAATTCTACTCCTCCATCTACTTTCATCTAGAGTTTTGTCTGTGAATTTTAAAAGAAGCAGCTCGTCTTCATAGCAAAATTTATAACAAATGTAACATTAGTGTCACCACAGTTTCAGTACCAGTTCCATTATAATGTACCTTTGAGAGCTTCAGTCACTGGTTCTTACACGGCATTGGTTAATGGTTGTGTCAGTGGAATACAACACCTTCCTCTCGGAGGCCAACAGTGCTGTACCTGTGCCTGTTCCAGCTTGCCAGAGATGGGCGTGATGTTCGGGGGGTTGTGGTTGTCCAGCTTGGATTTGCACCTGTCCTTGTGCTGTGAGAGTACCTGGTGGCTGGTGTTCTTGTCATTGTTGAGGATGATGCTGTTCCCGCACAGGTCCAGACTCTCGCCCCGCCTGTGGCCCTCCCTCCTCCCACCACCGTTGGCGAACGGGCCGTTACCGGCGTGCTGTCGGCCAGCGCCGTTGCCCGGGCCACGCTCCGAGTCCACGTGCCCGCCTCGCCCGTTGCCGTAGCACTCCCGTTCGCCGCTGCAGGTGCGCTCGTCCGCCGACACGCCCGCCGACTTCGTGCCCGGAGGAGGGAGGCGGTCGGCGCTGAAGCTGCGGTCGTCCAGGCGACGGCGGGCGGTGGGGTTCGGGAGCGGAGCGGCCGCCAGGGGGCCGTTGGGGGTGGTGCGTGTGCCCACACTGCGCATGGTGATGGCCCGCTGGCTGGAGGCTCCACTGCCAACGCTGCCCATGCCAGGAGCACGACGCCCCTCACTCAGCCGCTGGCGACCCCTGCAGGCTGGGGCAGGCAGGGCAGCAGGGCTGGGACGCATGTGTCCCCACTACACAGGAGCAAAGAGAGGAAGATTAATGATGCAGAAACACACACACACACACAAACACACACACACTCACACACACACACACACGCAAGAAAAGATCACAAGCACATCATGACCTACACAAAGGTAACTATGACTACATCCTAAAAAAATATTTTAGAAAACAAAAAAGCTTGCTGTTGCTTTAAAAACTTTAAAGTTGTTAACCTAACAATAATCTACATTATAATCTGTTGTCTGTCAACAGAAATTCAAGCATTTATATAACTTACAAAATATTCTTACACTCAAGTTTTGAATAAAAAAAATGTTTGCACATTAAAAGACAGACTATTTGCTTAGCTTTAGAATTAGTCTAATTTCAGAATTTATTATAGAGTGCCAGTGCCAGGGCACACAACAGTTTTTGTGTTTGTGAAGTAAGCAAATAATCTGTATAAATCAGATATGACCAATAGTTTGAAAATTAGAACATTATAATAATCCATCCTACATATGAAACTCATTCACCATCTGTTTCACAGACCAAGGATAGTATCACACACACACACACACACACACACACATTTACTGCTGCAGGTCAACCGCAACTGTGCTATTACCAACACAATCCTTTGGTCCTGTTCTTGCACTTGCAGGTAAAGAACCGAAATGTGCAGTAACATTTTCCCCTGTGTCCTCACCATGAATAGTGCCTTGTTTATCTTAGTGAAGGTACTCAGGGGATGGCCTACAGGTGTTTCAGTGCAAAAGCCTCCCAGAAAGAGAAACGGAACTGTAGCTCCCAACTGATCATTCACCAATGACCGTCTTTAATCAAATCAAGTCATGAGAAGATGAGTTGCTTGAATGTTTCCAAATAAACCATGAGCTTGAACAATCATTTACTCTGAATTATTTGTTCCTCTTGAACTAATGAAATGAATGAATGAAATTAGACTAAATTAAATGACTCAAGGTATTGAATTTCCTGGAAGCATTTGTGTAAACTGGACTCTTTTTTTAGATAGTGAACACAAAGGCTGTGTTAAACTTGAACGTTTAGTAAGAGGGTTGAGCCTTGATGCTATTGAACCATCAGATCTTAATTCTAATTCTCTGGAATTCCACAAGGGCATGTGTACACAGAACAACCTCACTAAGGAACTGCCCAAACTTGAATGGTGAACATTTATCATGAAGCCTTAACTCCTACTGTATCACACTTTTACAGTTTCTTGAGTAATTAGGGCCCTATCCATTTGCATGAATGGATGTAAAAAATAAATTACTAAAAAAAAAACAAGAACAGCAATGCAGATAAATTGTCAAGCAATGCAGACTTTGTCAAGTTTGATTGCTGTTGATTGCCCTTGTCAAGTTTGATCTTAAACAGGGAAAAATGCGGAAAGACGTCCATGATCCCAAGACTGGGGGAAGATGAACATGATCCCAGTACTACAGACCAATGCTGGGATCATGTTGCTTTGACTCCATACCTCTATCCTTCACAAGCCTTTCAAAGATAAAGAATAATACTAATGTTTCATGATTGTATGGTCAATTTACACATTTAAGTGTAATTTACACATTTAAAAAATACTCCCTGATCAAAATGTACACCGTATTAAAGTTTTCAGTCCCCTTATCATATAAATAGCAACAAAAAATCTGTCAGGCAATTACAAATAAACAATGTTCAAAGGTCCTTACAGTAATGAATACAACAAGTTAAGAAAGAAACAAAGCTATAGTAATCTCAGCTGGTCATATTCACTTTTTCATTTCGATAGATATATTTAAATAGTGAGTAGATGAATATCTCAAACGCACCTTCAGAATGTGTTGGGTACTGGGATTAGTCCCGTGAGCTGAACCCAGCTCTCATGCTGTCTCAGGTCATAATACTGTAGTTAAACTACAAAGACATTCAAACAAAGACCGTGTTTTTTTCAGGGGCGAACAAGCCACACCCTGACACGTCTTAAGATTGAAGCCACTGGGTTAATGATTTACCTATGCAGAGGCAGATTTTACTGACTTCCAAAAGTAATTTCTACCACCATGTTTACTGAAAACTAGCATGGTTGTTTGTCTTATAGAACGCAGTGTTTAGCTCCTTACAGTAAAAAAAAGTCCTGTGTTCTGACTGAGAATGCTAATTATAAACCAAGATAACCAGAGCAAATGTCCCAAACAAAACTCTCTCATGATGAAACAATCCAAATAGTCTCACAGGTGTCATTTGCTCATCTAACTAAACTTATGGCTTACAAAGTTCAATACACAAAACCAAAATATCATGTTTAATTATAAAATTAAACAATTCACATTTAAGAAGTTTGGTTTGGTTTGGTATTGCATGGTGATACATTACAATTTTGGCATCACTGAGGTAGTTTTTATATTAGCTGTCCTTTATTATGTAGTTTCAATACCCAAATGCAGTATTTCTTACAGTGCATAGAAAGAGTATA
>JAOYMR010000002.1:5356214-5375052 GCA_025802075.1 Tenebrosternarchus preto
TATATATATACTTTTGTAAGTTGCTCTGGATAACAGTGTCTGCTAAAGAATATTTAATTAAATATAAGACTTACAAGCACCTAGTACAGAGAATATAGTACAGGTACTTGATTTCTTCCTGTACACACATGCATACATTCTCTATTTGTACTACTGAATAAGGTTTATCCTGAAGAACGATACTGCTTGCAAAACTTCTTCAGGCTAGTTAAAACCCTTAAAAAGGTTTCGAGGGGAGAAATAAACATAATACAGACATTCACAAACAGCCAGGCTCTATGTAACGTTCTTGAAACTCACACAACATTAAAAATCCACATCATGGAATTACAAACTAGGTTTCAAAAGGCGAATCAAAAACAAGAGATGTGTTAAGTGAACAGCAGAAAAGATATGTCCCCCCCCCCCCTCTCTCTCTCTCTCTAGGTCTCATTAATAGCAATAATCAGTTGAGAAGGAACAGAAAATAGCTCTGGTGCTATGACACAGTGTAGCTCTTCCCTCCACAGTTGATTCTCTTTTTCCTAGTCAGTTTTTAGTCACATCATCTTTCTGGGATTTGTTTATCCAACAGTGCTTAACATATACTGTCCTGTGGTGGCCAACAACCAAACACCATTTTAGAATATCTCTGACCCCCCCCCCCTCCCAAAAAAGAACCCAGTTAATAGCAGTTAATAATGTTCAATGAATAAACACTAGAGTGAATAAACGTTTTAACTTTCATTTGTGCACAGTTAATCACAAAGCAGGTTATCACAGGCGCTTGCTTTCCCTTCGTTTTCTCTCTTCATTCACAAATTCAGTGGTGACATCAACGATTTGTCAAGGTTACTATGGCGATGGTCTCCATCCAACTGGAGCACAAACTGCTGTCATATGACAGGGGGTGGGGAGAGAAGGAGGGAGAGAGAGAGAGAAAGACAAAGTAAGACCAACTGCTTTATTTTCATCCCAGTTGTTGCACAGGTATGAAATTGTGCTTTTATACCCGTTGGTGGGTTTTAACCCTGACTCCAGTTTTCCCGTTTTGATGTGTATGTGATAAAATGACATATCTGAGAGATACTACTGTGTGGTTGTGCTGTGGAGAGGCTTACTGTTTAGAAACATGATAAGAGTATAATTTCAGACACTTTTCCCTCAAACAGCACATGTAGAAATGTCAGTAAAACTGTATTAAGCATGTTTCTTCTTAAGGTTTGTATTCACTAGATTTAATGACAAACAAAGTGAATGATACCTATTAAAAACATATTACTTTTCATTACATTAAGGCACATAACATTTGTCTGGTTACATAGTTATGCCCCCTACTGGTGGAATATAACATTTGCAAATTACATGTATCAGTGTTTTCTCACTCAATCCACAACCAACAGAAATGCTCCTGACATGTTTAAGCAGTCTTTTTAATCCCAGTTCCACGGAAACGCAGGCCACAGAGCTGAGAAGGCATGCTGGACCACTACTCCTCTCCTCGAGTGTGTTACTGTCCCCCATACCTGAACCAATCACAGCTCACCAACAACAACTGATACTGCCATTGACACTGACTTACGTGTACATTTTCATTCCTCAATAAAGCCATGCAAACCTAAAGCAAAGCAGGCCTTTTGCCTCTGTAACCTCCTCACCCCAACATTCATTTACTGTGATGAAATGACAAATACACATTGGGGATTTTGATTATATATGCAAATATTACTGCACAACATTTTACAGGAACAACAAACACAACTTGTGGCTGTGTTTGAAATAGTCTTACTACCTACCGCAAGCATAGCGACTGAGTTCCAGATCAGTATACCATATCATGGCAACATTGAACACGTCAGACACTTGAGGATAAAAATGACGTTTTATTCAGAGTTGGACAATTCAGAATCATGGTCAACAGGTGAACAAGGTTCGAAGTCAGAACAGACCAAGTACTAGTCCAAGGAGACATAGATATTGAAAAGAGCAAGCAGTCCAGGTCAGAACCAACAGAGAAAAATGGTAAGGCTAACAAATCCCAAAAGGGCTAGGAAGAACAATATATGAAATGCACAAACACTGTCACAAACAAAAGGCATTGAGAAACAAGAATGCTCAACATGCAATGAAAACGGTAATACTTTTCAACGATAATGAACAAACTGAACAAACTTAAATAGACAGACAATTGTGGGATACCGGTGAGTTTAGTTGTCAGGTGATCATACTAGTGTGTGGTGATTGGATGATGGTTCCCTGGTTGTGTGCTCAGGATTCTGGGAGTTGTAGTTTTATTCCTGGTTACCACTTGTTGGTTAGGCTAGCAGTATGACATATATAGTATGCCACCAAAATGTAGTTTTCCAGTATGTGGAAGATACTCAGATGACACACTACTTCAGCAAAACTATTCCAGTATATAACCAGAACAATCATGGTGTACTGTGTAACTTTTATACTTTCATGTGACCCCATAGTAAAGTTTGCATTTGCCCATTTTGCACACTACTACAGGGACTAATATGCTGTATACAGTATACACTGAGTGCAGTATGCAATATATAGTATGTAGTAGGGTGTTTAAAGTGGCTATGCTTGAAATAGGCTACTACATACTGCAGTATAATACCCCGTATGGTATCCAGCATGTGACAAATGCAAACCATACTACAGTTACATGAATATATTAAAGTTCCACCCATTAGTGAAAGATTTTCTGCCACTGTTGCATTATGGGATGCAACAGACCACGAAGACAGCTCTGTTTATGTACTGGAGTATTTTGCCAGAGTGGTTTGTAATGTACTGGAAAAATTAATTTTGGTTGGATACTACATAAATGATTTGGAACCCAATCAGTATGCAAGTAGTATATAGTAGTCAATTTCTGACAGTCAGTGTCTTGGATTGTCATCACATATACATGGTGCTGGTCAGCTGACTAGTGATGACACAGGAACAGGAAGTATGTTCCAAGTAGGAAGATAAATGTGCTTGCCTCAAGCTTTCTGCTGGCACAAGCCTCCCCGTCACCCTACAACCTACTGCCAAGTAATTCACCTTTTCCTTAATGTTTAATGTCGTTCTAATAAAAATTCTACTTACTGATCCTTCTTTGCTATGATAAAAATTTAATTGAATATCTGTAGCAGTTATGTTTAAAATAAAGATATGATATGACTCATTAATACTGTAGATTGTTTTCCACAGGCTGGCTTCCTGGAAAAGGATCAAGTCTAGTCTTGGACTATACCGCAATACCAGTGGAGGTATTCAGTCTAGAACTAAACTTAATATCAAGCAGAGGAGCTACTTTCCTCAATATTTTCAATGCAGTGGTCATCAATTATTCTGGTGTAAGAAGAAAATGATCTTTTAAGAATATCCACACACACTTGTCAACAACATAACATAGCATCATAAGACAAGGATGTAGTGCCCTCTTGTGGAAAATATTCAGAATGCTAATCGTGTGTGAGTGAGTGAGTTACAAACCATGTGCATGAAGTGTTTTACATAAACATGTAATGTTTATGAGCAGTATGCAACGGATTCTAAGGCACATGGAGCTTCTTGTTGCATTCATACAGAATACTGTATTTTTCAGTTTGGTCTCTGAATAGAGAACAGTTTTAGTAGGTTTTTAGGTATTAGGTCCATGAGCTGATAATTCCTAGAGGAAGACCCACTCATTAAGCACTATTACATATTAGGTACCAGTCCAGCAGTCATGCCTGAGAAATTACTACATAAAAACAGCCAGTGAGAGCTACTGTTGTTGTGGTTTGGTCATTTCTTTGGTTCCTGACTGCATTCTGTTGCTAGCTCCAAGGTTAGCACAAAATAGCTTGGAGCGTTTAAAGTGTATAAACACTCTGGAGATTTTAAGGTATATAGAAAGGCTTGTCTGTAGAAAAAAAAAGCAAACAAACACTTAAATACATACTTGTTCAATAAAGTGTCAAGTGATAAGTAAATTGATGTTTTTTCCTGTTTTAAAAATGCCTGTGTCAAATAATGCAATAAATAATGCTAAGACTGCTCAGTAGGGAACACCTCTGCCGACTGATCTCTCAAGCCTCCAATCAGGGGCTCCGTTTCCCCGTCCTCTGACTCCACAGAAAGGTAGCGGCTGGGAGTGGTGGGTTCTGGAGGGCATCTCAAACTGAAGGCAGCAGCCACCAATGAGAAGAAGAGGGCCAGTGCCTCGATGATCATGCTCTCTCCAGGACGGGTCTGCAGTCCATCAGGTGAGGCTGAGGTGCGAACCCAGTGCCAGCCCCACCTCCCTTTCTGCACGTTGTGCTGGATGACATAGAGACAGGTTCCACCCACGCCCAGAACCATCAGACACAGCACCACTGGGCAAAGAGGTAGAGGAGGAGCTTGAGGATAACGATAATACAGCCTAACTGCTAGTTCTGTGGTGTTAACTGCTTAAAGCCCCATCTTGTAATTCTGTTGTTAATCTGACAGCGTATTATGCAGTAACTACTGTGAATTATTCAGTAAGTACACTGAAACTAATATGTATGCATTTGCAATAGTGAAGCATGAGAGTCTGGACCCAGCAGTGGACTTTAAGGAGTTAATGCTAGATGATACAGGAGTAGTTTCATGGAATGCACAGTATATCATGGCTATATAAGTCAATACAAGAGCAAGATCTGTTCAGGAGAAGCTCATGTGAAACCCAATACACTCATAACTAAAACAAGCACTGAAATTTGGCTTCCATGCCTTCGGTTCAGATTCTGGTCTGCACACACCACTATAGCAAACAACCCTGGCTCCTGAAAGAGTTAAAGACATGTGGCATTACCTGTGGATATGTGGAAGGAAGCCACCACTCTGGAGTGGGTGAACCTGACGCCCAGGAAGTCCAACAGGAAAGAGGAGCTGGAGGCAAGCACTGCAGCGTAGCAGAACGCAGCCAGCGCATAGAGCAACCACATTCCCAGCCCGTTCGGTCCACCCAGAGGAGCTGGAACAACAACAACAACAACAACAACAACATCAGAGTCATGCGAGTCATTCGATCCTACACATTTATAGGCAGGTCCTTGGAGGAAGCATGAGGGACAGAAAGTCATGGAACATGGCTCTAATGCTCTCAAGAGTAGTAGGAACCAACTTCGTGACTTGGCCTGATTCTCTGCATTATGACACAATTCCATTTACTGAACGGACAACATAAGAGGATTCACATTTCCATTCCTCGTCCGTCATAACCCGCTCACCTCACCCCGGGAGCTCCTACCGGTATCGGTGAGGTTCTGCGCCACGTGTAGTGTGAACGCAACGCCGTAAATCAGCTGTTTGCCGTATGGGTCCGTGCCGTTGTAAACATGAATCCAGTTAGGGTCGGCGATAGAGGTGCATAGGGCCACTAGGGTGAAGCACTGGCAGACGGCAGCGGGAGATAAAATCAGCGTCATGACCGTACGACAGAGTAGCACCCACTGCGGAAGGAACAATGCAGCAAATTGAGAAAGAGAAATTGCATAACATTTGTTTTCCTGACAGGAAAACGTGCGGCACTGGTGTTGTCAGCGTAACGGAGCTGTGATATTGTCATAGCTATTTGGCTTTAACGATCCTGATAGTGTTTTACATAAAGGACGTCGATAAAGAGGTGCTGTGCTGTCGTAGCGCAAAGGTGTAAGATAATTTCAAACAGTGTAACATCAACTCCCACACGAAGCGTCTGTAAATCACGTGACTACACTAGCACTGCGTAGTGACCGTCGCTAAAGGTTCATGGGTTCTCGGAAATGAAATATAAGAGCGACAATGCGCACAAACTTACCTGGACAATCGTCACTCAAAATTAGCTTCCTTTCGCCTACATCACCGACTAAATGTCTTACCACTGCATTCTCTTTCTGCGTGTTCTCTGGCGAGGTTGGGTTACTCGTCAGTTTAATATTCTGAACACAGCTTTTAATCTGCCCAACGCATAGACCAAAGTAAAGAGGGGCGCGCAAACGCAGTATGCGAGCAGTACTTCTAATAGAAAAAGTAAACGCGGGTTTGATATCTTAAAGGAACCAAATCAACGCTGACTATCTTACACTGAGCCTCCGCAAGTCATTTGTCTGTAACGATAGACGGCCACACCGATGTAAGGTACAGCCCATTGAAAATGCAGCGCCCCCTTTGACTGGCCTCCGAAAAACTCAACAAATATTTTTTATGTTCAATATCCTTCGTAAGTTCATACATAAATAAGTAAAATATAAACAAATGTTACAATTAAAATACACGTGTGTATTTTATAAATTGGCTTGGCACTTATTATTCAACAGTGACAATTACATGTCCGCAAGAGCCGCATGTAACAAAGGCGTGCGAACCAGTTTTCACTGTATCCCTGTTACATAAAGCAGCTGCTTTGTGTGTCTAAGAAGAAAGAGGGAGAAACGATAGGGGGGAAAGAGAGATCCAGTAACTCCTGGTGTGGAAAAACGTCAGTGCTGCAGTGCTAGACTGGGATGGTCATGCCGAGTTGGCAGGCAATTTTAAAGTCTACATTACATAAGGTACTACATTACATAAGGTACTACATTAAACAAGAAGAGACAAAAGTTTGATTAAATCATGTCAACACTGCAACCCAAGTGAGCTTTGAGAAAGGCACTATATAAATAATAGCATAGTTCAGATCTCTTTTTTATTAAATTAAATTACAGCAATTCAAATCAGAAACAAACAAAAAATAATAATTAGCTGCTCTTCATTGTGCCAGAGTTTGTGTAGCGGTAGTCAAGGAAACGTTCTGAATGGTTGGACTGAGGCTGATTAGTGTGTTGCTGGCTAGGGCCAGTTCAGAAATAGAGACTCTTCCTCTCTGCTTGATGAACTGAGCCACAGCATCCATCTCCTGTGGCGTGATGAAGATGAACTTCCCCCTGTCATCGATCACTCCTGGACAGAATAGGACCAGAGACGATCAGTGCAGGGGAACATTCCGAAGAACAGCCGCAGGACTTCTGTACGATTACCGCGTTTAGTATTGTTACAAAATAATAAGGCTTCATCCTAAAAAGCGGAGCGGTACTCTTGCTGTACATTTTCAAGATTCCTAACTGAAGTAGCAACCATTTTGTTAATGTTCTTGTTCCACCATATAACACACCTGTAAGTGAGCCGTCCGATATCAAGTCCTGCAGTCTGGCGATTGCGTCCTGCAAAGCAGGCAAGAAGCCAATAGAGGAGATGGTTTTGCAGCAGTCATTTCCAGCATCTACAACTCTAACCGTTTTCATACTGTGAAAGAGGCAGAAAGAAACTCCCCTACCTGTGCACGCATCCCAAAATGTGACGCCAAGTCCTCTAGCAACACCACCTTAGAGTCCTGTGGAAATGGCAGACATGCAGTTTTATGCCTTGGTACAGTAAGAACCTTCTAAACAAAAATGTTAGAAACAGACCGTCAATGTTTTTAGACCTTAAAAGCCATGTGAAAACACACACCTTAACATACTGGATAAACTCTTGAAGTAGGTTACGCGACTGACAGAGGGGAAAAAAAAACAGAGGAGACTGAGATCACAAGTATGAAGCAGGTATTACATTTGCAGAAAACCTTGTTCACCGTTCACATTGATTTATGTGGAATCAACGTCTTCACGTTAGAAGCACCAACCTCCTGTTCAGTGAGCTCTTCAGCCTCCCCCTGCTCCTCAACGACAAAGGACTCTTTAAGTCTTTGATACTCCTCTTCCTCTCTCTTCTCCTGCTCCTCCTTGGCCCGCTGTAGTTCTTCTTCCTTGAGGTAAAAAGGTGCCAGATGTGAGGTCCCAAGGACAGATTTAATTTTGTGGAAGATGTACATCTAAAATAACCTTAGTCTAACTGGAATTCTCTATACATTTGTAGGGTTCTAGGCAACAGAATAGGTGGTCCAGGCATGAACCAACATCTTTAGTGCATTTATTCCTCAAACAAACATTCACATTTAATATTTTAATACAGAGGAAAGACTCATAAACAGAGATGGAAAGCAGTGACACTCGGTGGTCACTCTGAGCTTTGCAGCAACCTGTTTCTGTTCTAGCAGTCTCTCTTTCTCCTCTTCCTTCTTCTTCTCCTGCTCTCTGAGCTCCTGCATGCGCTTCCTCTCCTCTCGTTCCTCCAGCTCAGCCTGCCAAGATGGAATACACCAAACTGACGTTATCATCAAACATTTAGTAGAACTGGAATGAGACTTTTTGATCTTTGTTTACAAAGTACTATGTAATTTTTACTGTTTACACTTATTTATTAGATTAAGCTACATTGTCATTGTACAGAGTACAGGTACAACACCAATGAAATGCAGTTAGCACCCAACCAGAAGAGCAAAATACAGTATATTTACATATAAAGTGCAGAATGTTTAATAAAAACATACAGAATATATCTATACATTCTATATATCTGAAGATTCTGGGAAATGCTGACAGAAAATGTTTTTCTGTCAAAAAAGTGAAAATTTGCAAGACTGTCAATAACAGGATATAAAGAAGATTCAAACTAGAACCAACATTTAGACATAAACTGTTAAATGTTTTTTACTTCAGCTAATCACAATTATAAAAGGTCTGATGGATTGAATAATCTAAACACCACCCTGACAAATACGGCAGAATTTGTGTATAGATTAAAACTGCATGAAAGGGATGATGTTAACAGTTTCAGGTATTTACTAATCCCTAGGTGACAGGATTTTAGACTAGTACATTGCGTTATATCTTCTGTTTCAGGGCACTTACAATACAGTATTCACTTTCTCTCTATACTGCATTCTTGTCAGATTTTCTAACAAGCAGGTCTGTGTTACAACCTACCTCTCTCTGAGCTCTTCTGGCCTGCTTCTCTTCCAGTTTCCTCTGCTTCTTGGCACCCACTTTCCCTGCTGCCTGAGGACGATCTCCTACCTGGGGCACCTCACCTTCCTCATCCTCATCTACCTCATCCGCACCAATGATGTCTGAGAAAGAGTCGAGAGAACACCTAAACCACATTCAAATGCAAAATATCCGCTATAAGGAATGTAGCGGTGCTGTTTCCACATGGAGGTGGCGGTACCGGTCTCGGCGTCTCGCTGAGCACGCCTCTGCGCCATCATCCTGTCGAGCCCTCTACGGCGACGGGGCATGCCTACCCCTCGCTCCTCAGGCACTCGCGGAGCGGCTGCGGCTCGAGCAACAACATCTTGCCGGTCTTCACGGTCAGCTGGTGAAGGAGCATCGTCTTCATTAAAACATACATTTATACAGGAAGATCTGCACTGTGTATTTAGATAGTGTAACTTCCACGCGTCTGTAGTCGTTGTTTCACAGCTGGTTAGTTATATGCGCTGCAGTTAATGAAATGCCTGTCCAGCTAATTTTACATGGTGTCAAGACTTGTGACTTAAACGCTTCGTAAATATAATCGCCATTACAATGCCGTCGTAAACAGCAATAGCGAGCACTTCTGTAACGGTTAAGTGAAGATAAATAGTTAGCCAAGTGTCACGACGTGCCTAAAGCATTTTAAACATTTTTAAACATTGACCCAACATGCGTAGATTTCCTGCTAACGGGTAGTGAATTTCTCTCACCTTCCTCTGTGCGTCTACGTATTTTGGCGGCGAATATAATGAGAACAAGTAAAATTGCTGCAGCTACGAGATAGAGAACAATATCCATTATTTGGTTTTAATAATTACTATTCAACTATGGGCGCAAAACATGAGTTAAAATAGAACATCAAGCCTCTACAAAGATGACGTTGTCCTCGAATATCCGTCCCTTTTCTGGAGTAGTTTGCCACCTACTGGTCCGGAGGTCTCTTGCTACTAGTCAAACTGCAACCACGGTACAAGTGACGCAGTTCAACAGCAAATGACACATTTTCGTCAGAAATATTCTCTCTACATGTCTGATTAATTTACTTCTGAGCGCAACTTTGCAAATGCACCAGACATACTTTATAGTAGAGTTGAATTTATTTCACTAATACAACTTAATATTACATATAATCATACATATATATATATATATATGAATGAGACTGAGAAGACTAGAAAGTGAACATATGAATATGAACATAACACAGTGTGAGTCATTAAGGGGGTGAGTCATATTATAATAATCAAAGACACCAATAATGTAAATAAATTTTAAAGAGACCTGGAAAAACATCCATATGGCATTAATCAGGGTGGTATGCTTCACAATACATCAGTCAACTGCACATCTCTGATCCATTGTACCACATCCAGCCCACAGGACTCTGCTAAAACAGGCCTATCAACTATCTGTCAATTATCTGCATATCAGCTATCTGGCAAAGCCCCTCCATCTGACTGCAACTCAGAAGGCCTTCATCACCTTCAGCCTATACTGTGAATTCCTTCAGTGCCCAGGACCTGGTGGTTATCTCCTGCCTCAGGCGGCTGTACTCCTCAGCCAGGGCCTCAAACTCTCTGCCGTAGATCTCAAAGGAGGCCAGTTTGGACTCCAGCGAATGTTTCTCCACCTGGGCCGCCTGCAGCTCGGCACTGAGTTTCTCTCTGAAGTGAGCAAGTATCCAAAGATGGTAGAAGTGAAGGAGATGGGGGGGGGGGGGAATAATTAATCATTTAAAACTTTATTTTATTCATTTAAATTACAACTCTAAGCGGTGGGCAAGTGTATTATACTGTTATACAATTGAGCAAAGTCCAAAACAATCTGAAGACTTTTATCAATGTAAATACCAGTGCTCAAAGTGGGATATCTCTCCTTCGGGACAAAAGACCAGCGGCTACTCACGTTATTTTCCGATGGGCTGCTATCTTGTCTCTCGTGTAGGTATCGAGCTGGACAGCCAGCATCTCTGCCCTGTGGAAATAAAACAATAGCAACATTATAGTAATCCAACATAGTTGTGGTCTGCATATCACTAAGGCAAAGGTGAACATTACAAACGTGAGAGATTGTGCAGCCCTAGTTTGTAGCAGTCCAGCAACTTAAACTGGTCGGAGTGTTGCCTTGTCTTTCATGCAAGTTTTGAAACTGTTGTTTATAACTCAATTTTTCAAACTCACATAAGTCAACTCACATATGTGAAGTCTTGCTATTTGTAAGTTTCTCTGGATAAGAGTGTCTGCTAAATGCCTTAAATGTAAATGTTAACTGTATAGTACATGGTTATACACTGTACATACTATAGCCAGACCCTGTCAGGAAACTGCCTCTATTGTGATTTTGTGATTTTATTGTGATCTGACTAATAAAGCAAGAATCCTTACACTGTGCTGAAGCACAAATACAGTCAGAATAAGGGCTTTGAGCCCATTAGGACTACTATGATATAAAGAAGAAACAGAATACCTAATCTTCTGAATTCCAATTTCACATTTGGCTTCAAAGTACTCAATCTTCTTCCTGTCAAGATCTTTCTGCACCTTCAGCCGTAAGTCCAGGACAAGGGTCTGTAGAAGCTTCATGCATTCCAGTAGCTCCTGTCAGCACAGATGAAGATACGTGTAAGATTACACTTTCACAAGCTTTTTGGTACTGCTGTAACAAGCCAGATTCATAGGGAAGGCACGGGGCAGTACAGTGCTCGCTCACTAAGAGGTAGGAGTGGGTTTGGCGCTGCAGAGTGAGTGCGTTCTCTCTGTTCCTCTGTGATAGGCTGTCGGCTCTGACGCGCTCTCCATCCAGGAGTCCCGGTAGCTTGTACAGCTTCACACATCTGAGACCCTCACTTTCATTCTCTAAAGGAAGCAGAAAGCAATGTGGTAACACGATGGCGTATGCTGGCAGTGTGAATGGGTGTAATGATGCACACGTTTGCCAGTTTTCCAGCTGGACACAGTTTTCGATTCAGAATAAAATTTCGCAAATTAGCATGTCCTCGTGCAATAAGTTGCTATAAAACTATAATCGATTTTTAAAAAATCCTGAAATGCTTAATTTAAAACTTTATACAACATATGCAAGACGAGATCAATGGACGAGACCAAGAAGGGTATCACCAATACAGTGATGTTTTGATAGACAGGTTCTCTCTAGACATCACTTGTAAGTCTGAGAGTACATGCAACTAATTAACATGCTTAAACAGTTTACCCCACTCTGGCTGGTAGTAAGCCAGAAGACTGAAGAGCTTCTGTTTCAGGTGCTTCTGCAGTTCTGTTGGTAATCTCTGTTTCATTTGCAGCACATCCTATTTGGAAAGAAATAAACAAGAACTAAGCACTTCACCATATTAAAGTATGACCTATTTTAATATAGCCATCATGGTGCTCAGAGGTCCATGATGGTGGAAGGAGGAGCCTACCTGCTTACAAGGCAACTGATGTAGCACTTCCTCGGCAGACAGGCCCAGGATGGAGGACCGTTCCTGGTCCACGGCACGGCTGGGGTCCAGCTGCCTGGCACACTCCGCCACTACCAAACACTGCTCCAGCGTGCCATAGAACTACAAGCACAAGAAGCAGTCAAACTAGCCAAAACACAATCAACTTAACTGCTATTTTCTTATGTGTAGTGATTATTTCACATGCAGCCCATGAGGATCCCATAAAAATACATGTAGTGTCAGAATTGCAGAATAAAGTTTAATAATCAGTGTTCATCACTGTTGTACAATGATTTATATGTGTTATATCATGTAATAACACTGACCATACTGAACAGAAGAGTGTTGGCCAACCTAGTCCTTGGGACGCACCACTCTATCCATACATTTGCAATATTCCATCTCCCAACATTCCTGAACCAAGCCATTAAAAATAATGAACACTTGTACCAGGTGTACTAAGACCTGGGAAAGCACAAAACGGTCAGTGCAGGGGGTCTCAAGGGCTGGGTTCAGGAACACTGGAACAGACCACCAGTTGCATTCTTGTGTGCTCCCTCCATTTTGTTACTCAAACAACTGGTGCATGGGGGTTAGCTTGCCTTGTCTCCTGCAGATGGGGTGCCGGAGTGGAGCTGGCTGAAGTGGTGCTCCTGGACCATCTCCTGAAGGAGCCTGTGGAGGCTCTCCATGCACAGCCAGCCCAGCCTCTGTGAACGGAGCTCCGTCTGTGCCTGCACAGGAACCATTCCTCGTGAGTGACTCGATTCCATGTGCGATTCACAGAACATCATGATTTAAACAATTGTACCAAGAAAACGAGCAATTAACTCAGAAATTTTAGGATACATGTTGACCAAAATCCATTGCTAAATTGACAATAGAAGCTCAGTGGTTATGGGTTAATCAGAAGGTTGTTGGTTCAAACCCCACCTTCGCCAAGTTGCCACTGTTGGGCTGCTGAGCAAGACCCTTAACCTTCAATTGCTCAAGATTTATTAAGTCACAACTGTAAGTCGCTTTGGATAAAAGTCAAATGCCATAAATGTAATTCTAAATGTAAATGAATAGAGGTAGGGGTGTAAATTGGCCTGGCTATAGTTACCTTCTCTAGTTCCTTCTTTAAATGCAAACTGAGTCCGGTGTGGTCCACGTGCTGTGACAGTGTGGCTAGGATTTTGCAGAATAGGGGATTCTGGATCAAATCCTCCTCAGTCAAGTGGCAAAGGGGGAACCCAGCCAAAACTATAGACACAATAATAGGACAGAACCGACACATCCTTGCATTTTGTGTAAAACACACAACGTTCACTATTTATTTCTTGTCCCTCATGTTGTAGTCATTGAACCTTCAGATTCCACTTTGCTATGAGAAATGATAAACGATTGTTATCTAACGTGTTATTAAGTTGTATGAACACAAATTTGGTAACGAGCGCGTCGGTGTGTTTCCACCCAGTCTTTGAGACTCCCGAGGCGGTCTAGCACTTTAGCTATAATCAGTCTACACCTATTACCAGTATCAAGCGTTCTTGAAATGTGTTTAAGCCGTGATGTGAAGTGAGATAAAGTAAAAAAAAATGTGGTAAAGTGTAGCTGGCTTACCTTGGTGATGTAAACTGTCACCTTTGCCTACAGATGAGCTACACACAGAATCTGGACAATGTAGCATCTTAACCTATAGCTGCAAAATATACAAAGACGAGACAAATGAGACAACAGTTTAGTCACCAAGTATGCAAAGAGAAAGCTAGCTAGCTGTTTTCCTTTCGAGTATATGTGACAGTTAGCGTAGCTACTTCATCTAAGTTAGCTATCTTCATTTTTGTAACGAATACACAAACTGAAGCATCATTACTGGCCCGGTAACAGCCCGCTAACAGCTAGCTAGCTAACAGTTTAATAAGAATCGCTTGATTATATTAACTGGTTAGCTAGCTAGCCAGTTATCTGCTCTACCTCTTCTGTTCTTCAAAGAATGTCAATGTTTGATGCGTCGTTTTCGTGGGAAAACAACTGTCTAACGTTTTAGTTTTAACCCTGACTCACTTTCTTGTTTTTGTGTTTACCGCCTGTTTACGTAAAAGTGAAAAGTGAAGGACTGAAGTTGGCTTCTTATTTGCCAGCTTCTAATTCGAATTTTGCGTTCTACCTTAAATGTCGCCAGATATTTTAAGGTTACTTTGGCACAGTGGTGGTTATTTTGGTATTAAATGCTGTAAAGCAGAGCTATTCAAATCACAGACCTACGAACTGTCCACCCTCCCTTTATCTAAGAGTGATGACAAAAAGTCCAATCAGTTAGATGAAACATTTAATAAACTACGAGGGATTACAAAATATAGGACCCGATTCCGACTCGAGATCCAGGTTTGTATACTACCACAGCAAAGCCTCCAAATACGCAGGTTTTCCAGGTTGCGTTTTTAAATTTTTCAGCACGTCTACATCATACGTTATATACACTATAACAAATTTACGTTATAACACAAGATTGTAAAATACCATAAATAAATAGAATTTCAGTAAGGGGAGGCGGTATGTCTTTAATTAATATAGTAATACATGTCACTCATAAATTCGAGCTATCTATTAGATGTGAGACAGAATAACTTTTACAGGGCATGGAATTTGTGGAGGAACTTTTACTGATAAATTATGCTTATTTTTCTCCCAGTTTTCAAAATGAAAACATTCTGAAGAAAAAGCCCTGTTTGACCCTATGAATTTGGCACGTGAGACTATATAATATGTGTAAACTGTAATTTTTGCATAATTCCTGTCATTTTTATGTAGTGTGTAGTGAATTTCCTATCTCTTTACCTCATAATTCTAAAAACATTGCATGAATATGATAATCGGATATGTAATTCCTGTAAAATTGGCGTCTGAGATTGTGTGGTCAAATTATGTACTTTGTTTATTTCCTATGGCATAATCTCTTAATTTCTGAAATGTCTCATAAAATTGGCAATCAGATGTGAAAAATATACTAATACATTATTAAAATTCTGATGAACAAGAAGAATAATTTTGACTGTAACATTTTTTATCCTGACCCTGTAAACTTGGCATATGAGACTATGTAATGTGGTCAAATTGCATTGGTTGTTTATTTTCTACGACCTAATCACTTGATTACGGTTGGATAATCTGTAGGACCTAGACCTTGATTTGAATACCTCTGATATACAGCATTTAATACAGGTAATTTATTCTTTTTTGTCGAAAGGAGCCCAATCTACAGGCGCCTTAGAATAAGTGCGGCATCATTTAAGGTGGAACGGAATACTCGAAAAAGATGCAGGCGAATATGAAGACAACTCCAGCCTGCACAGGGCATACGTGCTTTCTTCCAGGAATAGGGACTCTTGTTGACGTTCGAGTTGACATATTTACTCCATCAGACATATGTTTTACTTACGCTCTAAAAACACGCTCTTTTGTTCTAAATAAAATATTTATTGTCTTTTAATCTAAAACGTGTAATGATATAATCATGCCTATGTTTATTTATTTATTGCCCCAAAACAGTATAGATGTTTAAAATGTGATTAATCCAAAATATTACCTATGTACTTGCCAAACGTTCCCATATATTTATTTTTACCTGAAGATTCATTTCAGTTTCTTTTTGAATGTGCCACAGCCATGACTATGTGGCTGATTTGAAAATACACCGAAATGACACCGCACTAATTTACGTTTTCATATTAGCTGCGCGGCTGTAAAGACAGTCCCTTATTACTAACTCTGTAAATAACTTTTGTGATACGGAAGTTCCAGAGTAAATGGGAGGTGTTCGTTACTGTCGCATAATGCTCACACAGTGAACTAGTACACGGATACTCAATTGATGACGTGGTGCCATTCGCTCACCGGGACGAGAGGATGGCCGACCAGAGCAGGCAAATTAAACTCGCTGCAGCAAAGAAAAAGGTATTGTGTCAGCTTTTCTTTATAATCAATAGTGGCTTATATGGTGCTTCACATAACTATTATAGGTTATCTTAGTGTGTCCTGTCGGCCGATCTATTTTTATGTACAGATATTCCACGTCTATCGGTCTCTGTGTAAGCGCCTGTCCGGTCTAGCGTCGCCCATTCGCGGGTTTTATTTTAATGGGATATCGGGGATGTAACCTGGCCTGTATGACACATTAGCTAATGATAATATTATATAGTTGGTATAAGACACTGATAAAGACCGGGTAATGAAAATAAAGCGCGTGTTTTACATCCATGCTTATGATGTATGACGGGATTTGTCAGTCTGAACGTTGTACAGAAGCCTTGATTGGTTTGTGTTGGTTAGCTAGCAATCTACCTAGCTAACATAGCCTAGCTAGCTAACAAACGCCTTGTAAGTTAACCAGCGTTAGCTTGCTAGTAGGTGGATGTTGGAGCATTTAATATAGCCGTCCTAGCTACATTGACTACTCAGATTTCACTGGAATATTGTGACGCGTTGATTTAGCTAGCTAGCTACCTAGCTAGCTAGTAAGCTTATTTCGCTACCCAGCTACATTTACACTAACGTCAAGTTAATAATTAAGTTTGTAAGCTTATTATTTACATGTGCAAACCATACGTAGCTATATTAGCCATGGATGTGTTATTTTGGCTAATTCCAACATTCAGCTTGTTAGCTGTTTGCTAGTTAGCTAGATAACTTAGTTACGTGGTCTAGCTAGCATACATTTTAACAGGTGGACACTTGCTTATGATGTACGTAGCTAGATAAGCAAGCGAAGCTCTAAGGCATTCGAGAGGACAGTTCATCGTCTGACGAGTAGCTATCGAAATATCTGCCACGTAAACTAAGTGCTTCTATTGAGTTCTACGCAGTTTGTCAGGTCACGTAAGACTTGCCCTCAAATCGAGTTATCTCGTGACCGAGAGCTAAGAATTGTATTGTACGCTGTGTTATCCTAATCAGTTGTGGGCTGTGAGCTGTTGCTGCAGTGCAAACTGGATAACAATCTAGCTTGGACAGAGCTGAGAAATTCGAGTTATGACAAGAGTTAGTGTATATCGGATGTCGGCTTCCTCCCACTCTTCCCGAGACAGCTGTCATTTGCCTGTAGTACAGCGATGCAAGCGATAATACTGAATCCTTTATTGCAAAGTATTTCTTATTACCTAGCTTGTGAGGTTATGACATGAATGTGTGTAACCTTAATCAACTTACTGTATTCTGTAAAATACAGTATTCTTTACTACACAAATATTTTGCAATTTAGCTAAGTTTGGGACTCTGATCTGAGTCAGTGTACACCCTCAAGGGAAAGTCTAATTTAGACTTATAATGTTTTGTAGGTAAGGTAATATGATTTATTTGGTGGTAGTCTTGCTTTATTTAAGCAAGGATGTGGCTTTACAATGTGACTGTGCACTGACAGTCACACCCTTTCTTCTCAAGCGATTTTATTTAAAAGCATAGGGATATGACGGCATAACTGGATAATCTCAGATTGGACAGATTGGAATTATTACATACCAGTGTTCAAGAATGATATTTAGAGTCATGCTGTTTCTAAAGCAGTTTACCAAAGTCCCTGAGCTCACTGACTGTCAGATTTGTAATGAAGCTCTGTCCCTCATGGATAGGATTTCCTGCCCCCTGCAACCTCACGAGGTGTGTCTCGATGAAAGACCAAAATCCCGAAGCAAATTCATGTAAGCCCGAAGCTGGCTTTAAGATATCTGACCAAGTGGTATATGTACTTGATATGAAGAGTACTGAAGCATGCTGCCTGTGTGCCTCTCCATGTGACAGCTGAAGGAGTTTCAACAGAAGAGCTCCCCGTCCACAGGCACCGCTGCCGGACCAAAAAAGAAGCGGAAGGTGAAGGGCGGGGCCCAGGCAGACTCCGCCTCTGCCGACAGACACTCGCCAGACCACGTGAGTCTCAGCCCGCGGTCCTAGTAATGTTGTTGTTTTTGTTTGTTTGTTTTGCATAGGTCACCATGTAGGTTAGCTTGTTTCAAGAAAATGCTTTGTGAGCAGCTTTCAAACATGCTGAGATTTCACTGATTGTTCATTTTACATGCATTTTATATTTGTGTTGCTAATGCTTTGAAGCAGGGTACTTGGCTTAGCAAAGAAATGCTACCTGTTATATGAAGAACTCTGGTACATTATCTCTGCATGGTGGATAATTTCGATCCCAGTGAATTGCAGTAAGAAAAATGGGGCCCATGGCAACTAACAGCAGTACTGAACCAACTCTTTCTTTCTCTCCAGTGCTTGTTTTGCCTCTATGGATTTGTTTTGCACTGTACCACTCTCTCTTCCTCTTCCTCTCACTAAGACTCTTTCCTCTCTTTTACTCCTCTTCCATTCCCTGTAGATTGAGAATATTCTGAATGTAATGGTGTCTGATCTTAATCTGACTAATGGAGTTGCTCTGCCTCCATTGGTCAACAGCCAGGTGAGCTGGTCTTTCTCACACCTTCCCATCCAGTGGGGGGGGGGGGGGGGGGGGGGGGGGGGGGGGGGGGGGGGGGGGGGGGGGGGGGGGGGGGGGGGGGGGGGG
>JAOYMR010000002.1:5381122-5399259 GCA_025802075.1 Tenebrosternarchus preto
TGTGTGTGTGTGTGTGTGTGTGTGTGTGTGTGTGTGTGTGTGTGTGTGTGTGTGTGTGTGTGTGTGTGTGTGGTAGCTTATGGAGTCAGTAGCTCAGCTGCAAAGAGAAAGAGACCAGTATGCAGAGCAGATCCAGGAAGAGGGCCAGGTATGGAAGGACAAGACCGAGCAGCTTCTCTCTCAGGTACTGTGATATATTCACCCTCACACTCGAGATTTATGCCCTCCTATGCACATACACCTACATCCACCCACACCCACACCCTGGGTGCTCTGGTGTCTGATGTCATGGCTCTGGTATCCAGGTGACCCTGATGTCACAGGAGAGGGATAGGAGTGCTGCTCTGATCCATGAGCTACAGGAGCAGATCACAGAGCTCAAGTACACTGCAGGTCTTTGTCACCCACACACTCCTCTTCCTCGCTCACACGCCATATTTATATTAGATTTATATCAGTTTTACACAGACTGGGTGGTCATGAGCACCTGGCAATAATTGGATATAAACCAGATAATATTGTGATGCTAGTAACTAAAGGTCTGATCTCACCGTCATTGTGGACCCAAATTTAAATATATAAACTTAACACCCCTCTGGCCTTTTAGCTGTGAAGTCACAGGAGCTGGAGACCCAGGTAGTGTCCCCACCCTCGGGGCCCTCGGAGAGAGAGCAGGTCTTGGAGGAGAGTCTCCGTGCCGTCCAGGAGGAGCGAGAGGCCCTCAGTCTGCAGTACGAAGCCCAGGTCAGCTCCTTTATTTCTTACAGGCCAGCAGACATGACGGTAAACTGGATTACAGTTACACTCCTGCATATATGACTCATATATCTCAGTCTGTTTTGTAGTATATTTGAAAAATGTTCGTTTTGATTTTGGATTGTTTTGTTTTTTTTTTCTTTCCACCCTTAAAACATGCGGAATTTGGAAAAACAGTAGAATCAGTTCGAATCAGACAAACGCTAAACTTGATCCCTCATGAGAAAGAAGCGAGCGGATGTTATGAGCTGAAAAGCCCTCGGCGTTCCTCACTCTCCTTCTGCCACGGCAGGTCCGGGATAACGAGCAGCTGAGTCGTCTGGTGCAGGAGCAGGAGTTGCGGGTGGAGGAGCTGGAGAGGCAGGCTGAGCACGCCACCCAGGAAACCCAGGACAGGCTGCGCATCCTGGAGGATGCCCAGAGTGACAAGGCCACCATCAGCCGAGCCCTGGGCCAGAACCGAGAGCTCAAAGACCAGCTCGCCGAGCTCCAGAACGGCTTTGTGAAGCTGGTACGGGTTGCGGGTGTGTCTAGGGCTGTTTGTGGGTGTGTCTAGGGCTGTTTGTGGGTGGGGGGGGACCAAAACGTCCTGACTTTGTAGGTAAAACAGCAGTAACCTGTCTTGACAGAAGCAGCTGCTTCTATGAATTTTTTTTAAAAATTATTTTTATATAATTATTTTTCTAACTGAAAGGGCAGATTTTTGGTGGAACATGTATAAAATGCATACGAGTCCATATTATGACATGGTACAAAGACAAACTGTGTGTACCGTGTGTGTTCTGTGTCTGTTTGGAAGGCAGTCTGTATTTTCACATGGTTCAGTTTTATATTTGTACTGTTTGCACACCTTGGCAAATATGGAACAAAGCAGGTCCAGGCTTCTGTACCAACCCATCTGATTGTAACCACTGCTCCACCCCTTCTCTGCAGACCAATGAGAACATGGAACTCACCAGTGCTTTACAGTCAGAACAGCATGTGAAGAAGGAGATCGCCCGCAAGCTGGGCCAACTGCAGGAAGACCTCCACAATGCCAAAGAACAGGTGAGCGATCCTCTCCTCGCACTCGACACATCGGCTTTCGCCGCTGCGGCGCCTTTCCGGAGCGTTAAATCGGCTTGTTGCCGTATTCTCCTGCGAGATAATTACCCCCTCCAGAAGTCCAAGGTTCCCGTCCCGAAAGCCTTCCGAAAGCGTCCTCCACCTTCCTCCCCTCTGAGCGGTTTGTGACGGGGTGTCTGTTGCAGCTGCTGGAGGTCACGCAGGAATGCTCGGCGGTGCGTGAGCAGCGGGACCAGTACCTGGGCCACCTGCAGCAGTACCTGTCCGGCTACCAGCAGGTGGCTGCCGAACGCGAGCTGCTCCACAAGCAGTTCATGCAGCAGACCCAGCTCATGGACCGGCTACAGCATGACGAGGTGCAGGGCAAGGTCATGCTCGAGCAGAGCCAGACACAGCTACAGGAGGCCCAGGTCAGCCACAATCCAGTACAGCACTGCTTCTAAATGTAGGAGCTGTGCTGGCAACAGTAGTAATGGTAGTAGGTCATCATGGTAGTAGTGCATGTTCTTGCCTTTTGGTTGGTTTCATTTATAAGTTTAGAAGCTTACAGTTTTTCAAACAATCTTCAGGGCCATCTATAAGATTTGTTATGCTTTCATAAAAATGGTATTTTGCTTATTTCTTGGTGTCACCATTTGATAATATGCAGGAGAGGCTTAACCTGCTGGTCAAGGACAATGAGCAGCTTAAAACTGAGGTTCAGGAGCTCCTGAACAGCTCTGCTCTGAATACAACACCCAGGGACCAGGGTGAGTTCAAAATTTGGGTCAAGTGATTTACCCCCAAACCTTTGAGTGTGTACTATTTAGATCTCCAACTGTCCCCTTCACATTGTTTGTGAAGGTGATGGAGTGGAAAGCCTTTCGCTGCCAGAGAGCTTCCAGAAATCATCTATAGCAATTCCAGAAGACTTTGAGAGCAGAGAAGAAATGGTGAGACTACCTGTTAACAGTTACATTGTATCTCTGCTACAGGGTGTCATTTGGGAATGTAGACTTAAGAGATGGGTGTACTTGGTTGTTCTTGCTATGGCAACAGGAGGATTTCCTGCACTCCGCCCTGTCCCGTCTGGAGGGAGAGAGGGATGAAGTCTTGCATAGATTGGAAGAGGAGAGGAAGCTACACCAGGCTGCCCTGCAGCAAGTCACTGCCATGAGCCATGAGCACCATCACCACAGCACTTGCACAGAAACAGGTGGGACCCATTATAGAGCTTTGGGGAACACCTCCATTCATATTCAGTGGAACTCCTAAGTTTAAGCTGCTACGGTAACATTTTACAGGTCTTGCTGACCACTCGGTCACCAAAAGAGCCAACCCTGTGTACTGAGTGCACAAGCAAAATGTTTGTTCCCTTGTAGTGACCATTTTAGAAATTTCCTTTGAGTGTCTAATGTGGCTGAGGGTTTTTCTGCCTGGGGTTTGTGTGTGTCTAGGATATTCGGATGGTGTCCCAGTGGAGGTGCATGAGGCATTGCGACTCGCCATGGAAAAGCTCCAGCAGCGATTCACAGCCTTGATGCAAGAGAAGGTGGACCTGAAAGAGAGAGTGGAAGAACTGGAACACCGCTGCATCCAGCTCTCTGGAGAGACAGATACTATTGGTGAGAGAGCTTGCTGTGCTTGCATGTGGAGGGGCAGGCTTTGCCATTTCGTGTGCGTGTGAGTGTGTGTCTGTGCTCTTCAGTTCGGTTCTTCTGCGTCTGTGCTTCTAGGTGAATACATTGCACTGTATCAAAACCAGAGAGCCATTATGAAACAGAAGCACCAAGAGAAGGAGCAGTACATCAGCATGCTAGCCAAAGACAAGGAGGAGATGAAGGTACATGCACACACATACGTTGCCAACCTTTTTGTATTATTATGACATAATTTAGTACTTCAGAGGTCTACATAATACTTCATACTTGCACAGCAGAAGAGGAATTATATACGTGTGTGTGTGTGTGTGTGTTTATCTGCAAGAAATGCCTATTGTATATTTTTACACTATAAATGCATGTTGCTTGGCACTAGGTCACCTTGGAGATCTATACAGGTTGTTGCTGACAGCTGGGTTCAACTGCAACACCAGCAGGGGTGGTTTAGAACTTGCAATTCACAGTAAAATGTCACAGCCTCCTGCGTGCAGCTATAGAGTAGATGTACCTAGTAAAGTAGAACATGCATCGATGTATGCTAACAAGCTCACGTAAAAATTCTTTTATTCTTCTCTCGTTTTTTAAAATAAATTGTAAATGAACGAGAAGAGATCTGACTGGAAAAGAAACAGATGGGTGATGCTCTCTCTCTTGTAGGCGAAGTTGGCAGAACTACAGGAGCTGGTGATGCGTCTGGTGGGGGAGAGGAACGAGTGGTACAGCCGCTACATGAGTGCCATCGGAAACCCTGACCTCCTGGCAGCTGAGGAGGACATCATCCAGCCTGTGGAGAGACACATGGAGCTGGACGCTGTGGATGGCCCAGGTCAGTCCGCAGGTGGAAGTGGCGCTGGCCAATATACTGCTGTTTTATCTGGTATTTAACTGGTATTTTATCAACGGATTCCAAATAGTTCTTATTCAGCGTGAAAAATGTCACTATTGTGGTTCCGAGAATGAGTTCAAAGGAAATGTTGAGTGAGGCAAAGAAAGAGAAGTTCACACCCGTGTTGAGTTTACTACTTTTCTGCTGTGGTGAGAAAATAAATGACATAAATGAGAAAATAAAATGACACTATATGCTGCTGAACGTCAGTTATTATGGTGTTCTGAGAGCCGGTTGTGATGTACTGAATATCACAATTCATGTTAAAATTACATATATTGCCCAGGCTTGCATATAAAACTCAGTACTTTAAGAGGAGCTGCAAGCACAGAATAATGTTCCTGTAACACTCATCACTTCGTCTGTCTGATTCTGTCTCTCCCTGTAGCTTTTATGGACATGAGCACAGCTGTAGACTTGACTCCAGACCTGCAGTCCAGGACAGACCTTCCCCACGGCTTGGGCGGTCCAGAGCCCCCTGCTGGGCCTTCGCTGAGGCCCAGGGAGGACGGCACGGCCCGCCAGATCATGCAGCTGCTCCAGGAGATCCAGAACCCTCAGGCGCGAGCCGCCCCCTTCCTGGGAGAGAACCCTTGCATCCCTTTCTTCTACCGGCCCGACGAGAACGACGAGGTCAAGATCATGGTGATCTGAGAGCCCTCTCTTGCCCTTACTGCCCCCCCACCCTCCTTTACTCTTTGCTTCTGGAAGAAAAGAACACCTCCTTCTCCACTCTCCTGCCCGTCACAGAAAATGGCTGGAGGCCTGTGAAGGCAACTTTAGTTATCTATACTGACGGATCCCCTCGCACCCCCCACACCTCACACCCCCCACACCTCACACCCCTCACCCCTCACACCCCTCACACCTCACACCCTACTTGTGCACCCAACCTCATTTTATCTCATTTTGTTCTGGTGGTAGAAGTTTAACCTTCCTTATTTCTGATCGTTCTCATCTTCCTAAACTTAGCAGATATGAAAGAAGAATAGTGTGTAAGTATACTAAACTGAAACATAGTGTGTAAGTATACTAAACTGAAACAGTGTGTAAGTATACTAAACTGAGGCTGCGGTGCTGTGTTGGGCAGTGGTATTTCCTACATGCTTTACATGGTTTTCTCATTCTTGCATTGCTTCTCTCATTAGTAGGTACAATAGAAAAATTCTGCCTGAGCTCTATAATAATATTCATGTCCTCTGGTAAAAACTTCATTACAAGGGAACCCAATATTTTTTTTTTTGCTTTTGAGTTACTGAATTTTTTATTTTTTCCTGTTTATTTTGCTTTGTTTTGAAGCTTGGAAACGCAAACCAATGCCTCTGCTACAGCAAATTGGTATTAATTACTGTTGGTCAGTTGGAAGCGGATAGACACACTGGCTGGTTTATCTGAATAAGACTGGTATGTTGGTGAAAAATTGAAATGCACAGGAAGTATTTATTGAATATGGAAAAATGTTTGTTACTCTGAGACAAGAAAAACTGGATCAGCTATCATTTGGAGATGAAAGGCGTATTTGTTTGTAAAAAGATGAAGTGTAGCTTATGAGCACTGGATTTGAAGGACTGATGTGAGGTATGGAGTAAGGCCAACCTCTTCAACGTCTAGCAAGTTGTAGGGGGTAAGAGTGGGCTAACGTGCATATCAGCTGTTGGAACAGGCATTACAGTTCCATCTGCATATATCAGACCACAGCCACCCTTAAACTTAAATATGGGATATTATTTATGTCTCTTAAACATTTGGCCAAAATGATGATTCCCCTCAACTTTTACAGTCAGTGGTTGCTTCATCTAATGTATCTGAAGAAGGCCCATCCACTGCTGTCACGTGCTGATGACAAATTGCACACAAAGATAATTTATTGGAAAATGTTCCTCTAGTAGGCTATGCACCCAGTAGCTATATTGCAGTGTCTATAAGATTCATTAGCTTGCTCCTGGTTCTAATCCCTCACGCAAACATGTAGAAGTACTATAGAGGATCTCTGCTTTTACATGTGAAAATTGAGTGATGATGGAGTGCTGTAGAACTCTATGATGCCAACCATGTTTCGATTAGATCCCGATTGGCTGAGGGTTTGCTTCGGAAGGGCTGAAGTGGTTAATGCATAGGGCTGTAAAACGTATGTAATTATCAGTCAAAGCCCATGAAAGAATTTCAGCTTTTAAAAAGGGGCGTTTTCGTTAATAGGCATATTTTGTCATGGCTTCTTTTGCCATGACCATCTCCCATTAACCACAATATTAAATTACTCAACCGTTCAGTTCCTGAAGTCAAAGTGGTGGAGCACTAATCTGTAATGGAAAACAGACTGGTTGCTATAACTACAGGAACTGGGATGTGTGTTACACATTTGAATAGGCTTATAGAATTGGGTACAGTGGAGATCTAAATTCCACGTTGGCTATAAAAGTACATCCACCTTTAAGGATGACCTAATACCATTGTATCCAGACTTGAAGTATGGTGACACCAAGCACTTTTACCAGTAGGCCCCCTAGAGGTGATGCAAGAGATGGAAAGGATCTCCGTCACCCTCCAATTATCTCTTCCTTTTGCTATCTTGAAAATAATTTAACAATAACTTTAACTTCCTTTTTTGGGAGGATGTTGTGGTTGTTGTTGTTTTTTTTTTTCTTTTTTTCTTTTCTTACTTTATATTCTGGTAAGTATGGGGTTGAGAAATGAGAGAGAGAAAAACCATGCTTGTAACAGGTCTGTAAATAGTGTAACTGTGTAACATATTGTATATTAATTTGAACAAGTGTGTGGGAGATGGACTTGAAATAGTACTATTACCCCTTAGATAAAAATGGATAATTAAAAAAGGAAACAGCTGAGGTGGATGATGTGGGGCTTCTGTGATTTAATAAAATTCAAAAGTAAATGAAAGTAAATGAAATTCTATTTATTCTGAATAAGTACTTACACTAATCTGTTTTAATTCAGTAGTCTGCTGGAGCACGATGAAGAAATAACACAACACACAAATTTATTGCAGCAAAAGCAGAAATTTCTGATGTGATTTTTTTTTTTTTTTTGCCCCTTAAATAAATCTGATTGAAATGAGCATCTTTTCCTGAGTGTGGTGTGTGTGGTGTGTGTGTGTGTGTGTACACGTACATGTATTAAAAATATAAGCTATACTAAAAATGTGTGAAGATGAAACTGTGAACTCGTATAGAATTATGGGCTTCTTAGAAACCAATGAAGCACCGTAGTCAGTTTTGGTACACTAAACTTTATTGTCCTGAACAAGTCAGTTCTGCAAGAACTGACTCATGCACAGAGTGGGAGAAGCTACAGGATGTATTGATTCGTGTTCTTCCTCACAAAACAAGGTGTGTATGTGTGTGTGCTACATATCACACACACTTAATGTTTTATGCTCACAACAAGAAGTTATTTCCTTCAGTAATGAATTGCTTTCTCTCCATGCATATAATTTATTCACTTTTCATAATTTAATATTCAGTAATACATGTGGACTAAACTAGTTTCTAGACAGTGGAAGCACAATTTCCAGAAAAGCACCACAAAGATAACACATTTAACATTATGTCCATGATAAGCTATTTACTCTTAAATAATAATTTTTTTCATAACCATATTTACTAAGACAGAGGCTATGCTTTAAGGAAAAGGTGAAAGGTCTTTTGTGAGGAGAAATGTTACCATTGCCTTGGTAGGGCATGGGGGTTGAAGGCAATGCCCAGTAAGTACAACCAGTCCAAACAGGCTTTGTACAGCAAACATTAAACACACTCCTTTATCGACCGCAGTTCTCATCAACAAAAGCTAATCACTCTCGATCAAATGACCACGATGTGTATGCACAAACAAGCCATAATATTTGTTGTTGTTTTTTTTTTAACCAATCCATTTGTTAAAACCTACTTCACTATACATTACAAACAAGTAAAATCAGACTTGGGATAAATTCGCATAAATGGTGAATAGGTTCAGCATCGTTGACAGATGCTAATAATGACTTTTCATCCCTGTGACTTTGGCCCCGAAAGAGTAAGGGTAGCTGAGAGGGACAACTGAGTGCTTTTCGGTAGTCCTCAGTCCTTGTCTTGCAGTCGGTGAAACCAATATGGGAAGATCAATATTCAACCAAAGAAAAATCAAAGAACCTTTGCCTTCAGAGACAACAGGTCTGCTTTATGTTGAATGGGGTGAAAGGTGAACTCTGCCTATTTTGCATGTCCCATATAAATTCAGACTCTGTGAAGATACTGTTTTGTTACATGCAAAGGTAGAATTTCTGAGGAGCGTCAGATTAGCAAATGTACACTCAGAGCAAAAGCTCCATAGTGGAGTTTAACAGCCTGGTAAGACAAGGAGAAGACGCTCTACATACTATTGTAAGATGAGGACTTGAAAGTTAGTTAAGCTATATGGGGTGGTCTTAGTGCAAAGTTTAACTGCATTACAGAGCCAATTTGTAGCAGAAGATGAATTGTCTAAACTGTTTAGGAGATGGTGATGAACAACCGTGGAACATTAGTGAAGCCCAGAGGTTCTGGGTGCAGACAGAAAAGAGCAAAACCACAAAACCAAGTCCTGCCTCTGCCAGAACACGGTGCTTGCCTTCCTTCTTCTGTCCGCTGTGAGCAGAAGATCATCTGTCCCTCAAACAGGTGTAGAGGGGAAGAGAGACAGCATCTGAAGAGGGTTCCATCTCTGTGTCTGTGCCCCCCCACCCACCACCCTGTGTGTGCATGTCAGTGGTGAGTTGAGCTGGTGAGGTCTGATTCATTACAGGGTTACTTGATGGTGAACAGAAGAGAAGAGAGAATAAAAAAGGAGAAGTGATGGGCTGGTTAAGAGTCAGATGGAGGAGCAGGGCTCTCAGGATGTGACAAGCTGCCTTTGTGAGGCCCGGCTGAGCGTTGAAAGGAGGAAAAAGAGAGAAGAATAAATATATAAAAAAAAACAATAGGTTTGCAGCAGAAATTAAAATGAAAGGTATCCTCAAAGTCAGCAAGGCTGGAAGACACCCTGATATCCTTGTTTATTCTGGTTTGCATTAAAACAAAAAGCTTTAAGTTCTGAAACTCTGATCCAGACTAATATGGATCAATACAAAACAAAAGTACAGACACACCTACATCACAAGAAAGTCTCACATTGATAAATTCCACCACTAGGCGGCAACAATTTCGAGGAAAAAGCAAAACGTTTAGCTCTGCGAAATTAGTTTTTAAATCAGAACTATCAGAAAAGCTTATTACCCTTCAGGCCAGGTGTCGTCTGCTGACCTGTGACTTCAAGGACCACTGCCCAAGAAACAGGACAAAAACACAAAGAAAAACAACATAAGAGATAAAAAAAAAATGGTATCTAAAAGCATTACTCTACATAAAGATGCAGTTATCCTTAACATTCCAGCTGGCACTCTGGAGAGATAATGCATCAGTTTTCCAAAAGGACCCTGATTCAGAAGGAATGTCATTCAGCAGAAACATAAGTTGCTATTAGCATTAGAAAAGCATGGAAAAAGAGGAAATCAAGACATAATTATTCCGATGCAAGGCAAAGAGAAACGCAGGAGAAAAGCAACAGAAGAGTAGAAGTGCGTTGGGACCGAATTGTGCTCTCTCTGCCCAGGCTCACTTTTGAAGTGTGAAATATGGACAAAAAACTGCGGCTATATCATCTAGATTTATATCGTTTTGATTTACATTTCAATTTCCTCATCCCTGTGTTTTACTAAAGCCCTGTGTTTCAAGCTTCCAGAAAACCCAAGTGGGAATGGGAACGTCACAAAACAACTTGTGTCACAAACAGCTTGGGTTCAGTTTTGGAGAGTTCCAGCCTCATGTTGGGACTGTGGTGTGGTGTAGTACAGCTGGTGTAGTGTCACTGTGTACTGGGACTGTGTGGGGTTGTGTATTTATGTGGTGTAGTGTCACTGTGTACTGGGACTGTGTGGGGTTGTGTATTTATGTGGTGTAGTGTCACTGTGTACTGGGACTGTGTGGGGTTGTGTATTTATGTGTGGAAGTGTGACTTGGGTGCAATAGTGTATCTGTGTGTGGTAGTGTGACTGTGTGTTTTGAAGTTGTGGAGTAGAAAGCGTGGGATGGGTGTTGGTTGTTTGGGTGTATCTTTCCCCTTTGTCTGTCACTGCAGTGGGAGGATCTAATAGTCAAAAAAGGAGGAGTCTGTGGATCGGATGGGTCGGGTGGGTGAGGCCGGGGGTCGTCGGCTGTTATGGAAACACAGACAGAGAGAACACAGGGATGAGACAAGGAGCCATGCACAGTACACACACACACACACACACACACACACACACACACACATGATAACACTTACAATAAGTGTAGAACATCATACAGTTGTAGTACAGTTACACAAAACATATGAGAACATGGGCTTTTTGTCTGAGGCATACAGCTGACATATTTGACCTGTTGTCCTCAATTATCATTAACAATTATTAGAAATGTTGGTAAACCAAATCATCTGCACATTCTTTTACAATAACAGAACACCTGTATACAGGAACAGGATAACAGGATGTTAAATTTCACTACTTAAAGTTGGACTGAAACTTTGAAATCTACCTCTGATAGAATTAAACACCCAAATTGAATGTCAGCACTAATTTGCCCCAGAATAAAAAAGGAGTTTATCAATTTGTCACAATGAACAGCAAGCAGTTACAGAACATGGCACTGTGTGAAGACGTTGCTGAATATCTGAATCATATTCAAAACATGACGTAATACTGAACAATGGATTTATATTCGGCAACAGTGCATGTGATGCTATGACAAGACAAACGACAGACAACTGACAGAAAACAGCCAAGACCTGGCAAGGTTCACTGTGACAGTCCAAACCTGAGAGAAGCTCTTAATCACAAAATGGTGGAATGTATATGTGTTTGTATTTACTTAAAGTGTGTGTGTGTTGTATTTATTTATTTATTTTTTGGTATATGTGTTATTGTGAAAATTTGTGATGGTTATGGAGAAGAATAGAAATGAATAATAGAGGAAACAATTGAAAAAAGTTACTACTCATAAAATAACAAATGAATAAAAACAAACAAGCAGAACACTTAGCAGGGCATACACACTCACATTCATGCACACATGATCTCTGTCTGGATTCACTCAAGTAGAGCTTTTTCTATCCAGAGTAAATGAGCAGTGGCATTAGTTAGAGGAGCCTGCGGGCTCAGGGGAGGCTGTTCTCTGCCCACCCACACATCTTCTCTCAGTGGGGAACATTGGGAGTTGTATTACTACACAGGCATAATGACTGGTTTATGTGTTTGTGTGTGCATATGCATTTGTGTATGTGTACAACTATGTGTGTGTCAGTGTTTGTGCATGCATTTGCATGTATGTGTGTGTGTGTGTGTGTGTGTGTGTGTGTGTGTGTGTGTGTGTGTGTGTGTGTGTGTGTGAGCACATGCAGGTGCATTTGTATTTGTATGTGGATTTGGGTGTTTGACTGAATATCTGGAAGCTTGAGATAGAGGGTCATGCAGTGATAAGTGAACTGGTGGCAGGTTTTGGTACAGAGGCCATGGAGGAGGAGTAGAACAGCAGTAGAAGCGGGGCGGAGGTACTCTAGAGGCGGGGCAGAGAGGCTGTGGAGGCGGGGCAGAGAGGCTGTGGAGGCGGGGCAGAGAACCACACACATACCACAGGCGCTGCTCCTCACTGGTCACTGATAGTAATTCTGTGAACAGCAATCAAAGTCAACAGGTGGAGTCGAGGCAGAGCAAGAAGTGGGAAAGGGTGGAGGAGTGCATAAGAAAGGGTGGAGGAGTGCATAAGAAAGGGTGGAGGAGTGCATAAGAAAGACACAGAGAGGCACCCCAGCCCTGCCCTCTCACAGCTGTTAACAAAGTGAGCTGTAAAACATCTGTGCTGATAGAACATACAGAGACACTGGAAGCACCATAAGATCATCTGCTTCTGCAGGAAGGTTCTTTAAGGACACCAGAGTTCTTTTCTGGTTTAGAACTGAAGCTCAGTAGACTAAATATTAGTAGCCAAGTAGGAAGGGAAATTTTGAGAAGCTTTAACACTGAATAAATGACCCAAATGTAGTAATTATAAAATGTTTATATCAATCAACCGTTCCTGAGAAACAGTGTTCCAACTCCAGTCATAGACTGAAGTGGAGTGATAATGCCCTACTGCCAGTGCAGTGCAGGTCCAAACCCATCCACACCGATAAAAAGAACCCAAAAACCAAGAGGAAATCATGAAGGAAATCTTTTTGGGCCTCGTCATTAGGTGTGTGTGTGTGTGTGTGTGTGTGTGTGTCTTTTACTGAGATCACTGTTCATTTGCCAAAATTTATCAAATGTATCAAACTACAATTCTATATGTGTATGTGTGTATATGTCTGTGTGTGTATGTGTGAGTCTGTGTGTGGCTGAGTGTATAAGTGTGTGTGTCTTAGTTACACCGAGACTCTCAGGACCCAAATGCTTTTTTGGATGCTAACAATCATGTAAAAATGGCAATAGTCCTGCAGAGTATGAGTACAAGATGGAAAAAACCCCAAAAGTTAAAATGGGGGTTTTTGGCTATTGTGACGTGATCCTGGTTAGTCTGGTGATGGTAACAAATCTGTGAGTGTCTTATCAGCACTGAGATGGCAACCGGTGAACGTCCCTAAGTGTCACTCACCCCCGTGGCTCCGCCTGCAGACGTGTCACATGCCTCGGCTAGGAGCAGACGGATTGGCTGGTTAGGTAGCACTAATCACACTAACACCAGGTTACAGTCGCTGCCTCAGAACGGACATCCACACATTCTCCATTTTAACACCGCTCCCAGTTTTCCCTGCTAAAGCTAAAGGTCGTTGGTCTCACCTGGGCACGCTGGGCGGGGCACGGTTAGGCCGGGAGGGCACCTGAGGGGGCGGCCCTCCAAACGGGTCGGGGGAGGCCCCGGGGCGAGAGGGTACAGGTGGCCCACCTGCCATTGGCGGCCCCGGCGCGGCCCCGCGGGAAGCAGGACGAGCAGGAGGTCCTGGAGGAGGGGCCCGCCGCTGCGGAGTGGGACTGGCAGCAGGAGACCTACCACGGACAAGTGAGAGAGAGAGAGAGAGAGAGCGAGAGAGTGAGAGTGAGAGAGAGAGAGAGAGAGAGAGGGAGGGAGAGAGGGAGGGAGGGGGAGAGACAGACAGACAGAGTTGGTTTTAGAGTTAAAGTGCTTTTACAACTGCCATTGGTAGAATCAGAATCTGTTTTATTTGCCAGGTAGAGAATTTTTCATACGTATAGCAATATTTTGTACACAGCACTATTATTACTATATTTTACTCTTACTCCAGTATAAAACCAAACTAAAACTGAAGTTTAGATTTTGAAAAGTTCAAAGAGATGCTTTAGCCACTTTTCACCAGTAGGTGGAGCCATTTCGACATTTTTTTTTAATCTTAAGCAGAACGTTGGCTAACGGCTTGTTTGTAGCTTGCTGGCTGTGCGGTGGACTCATTTTCGGGGGAACATCCGTAGCTCATCAGTTCTGTAGTTTCTGTTTGCTATGGTGTTAAGACATTCATACATCAATATCCAAAAATAGATCCTTAGCAGACGTTTTTTCTGATGGAAATATGGAAAATCTGATTGAACTCCATCCGTCTGTTTATCATGCTGTCAACAAGCTTTCCTTTCTGTCACTCTGTTTCTCTCTATCTCTCTTCCTCACTCTCAATCTCAATATTCCCCTCCCAACTCCAATTTCCTTCCTCTCTCTTCTCTCTCTCTCTCTCTCCCTACATCTTTCTGTCCCATTTTTCCTCTCTCTCTCTATCCCTCCCTTAACCTCCTTCCCTCTCCCTCTGTCACCCTCTGTTCTTCTCACGCTGTCTCTCTCTCTCTCTCTCTCTCCCTCCCTCCCCCTTTCTCTCTCTCTGTCTTGGTCTCACTCTCATACCTTCCCCCTGAGCCAGTGCGTTGTACTTGCAGCCATGAATCATCCACGGGCGGGGGCAGGGAGGTGGAGACGGTGGTGGTGCTGATGTCTCCGATGATGTGGAGCGCCTCTCTGAGCGCGTGGTACATGCGTAGCATCTCGTCCCTGCGCTGTGCCTGCTCGGCTGACTCCTCCATCAGGGTGTTCTGGTCCCCACATGAGTACAGCTGTGCTAGCAGCTCTGCGTTAATGAACTCTTTAGTCTGCCCGGGGAGGGGGGGGGGGCGGTAGAAAAGAAGGAAATTGAGATTTTTTTTTCCCAAATACAAGTTTACCATATGTCTTTTGAGTACTTCATATATGTTCAAAATACAGGTAAAACAAATACGTGCAGAGGAATTTCAAACACATAAACTGAAAGAGTGTCTAGTACTGTTGAAGTGTTACAGTACAGCAGAAGGATATGTAATACTGCTTAAGAGAATATAGAAATACAGAAGAGTGGATGATACTGTAGAAGAGAGTACAGTACTGTATGCAGTACTGTAGAAGAGTACAGAAGAACAGTGTGGATGTATGTGATAAGCACTACTGTCATAATTAAAAGAGAATATACTCTTGCTGAAGGTAGTATAGGAGAATAGAAAAGTGATGTATGTGATTGTATGTGGAAGGTGAATATCAGTGCGTGTTATTAAGGCTGAAGGGAGGAGTGGCTTGATCTCAGATAGAGGACAGTCCTTAGCTGTGCTTGGCACCGGGCCCCCAAGGCTCTGCTGTAGGCGTGTGTGAGTCTGTTTATCAACAGGCGGCACGCAGGCCTCAGTTAAGAGGTACAGACCGCTGTCTGAACTCTGACTTCACATGAGAAGATTAGAGAGAGGACAGAGGCATTCACCACCATGCATACAAACAATGAAAGCATGTGTGTGGAGGCACGTGTTTGTGTGTGTGTGTGTGTGTGTGTTAGTGTTAGTGTATGCTTATTTGTGCATGTGTGTGTGTGAGACATACAAGGTGCTGTGACTTACACCCCAACTAGGCCTTAAACCAATTTCCCTTATCTACAGGGTACCAACACCTCAGACCACAGCCTCAACAAATGCTCACGGCTGTATGAACAGCCCCCACCCTTCTCCTTTCACACCCATGTCGGACTCACATTGTTGATCATCAGGTGCATTATGGTCTTGGGCATGAGGTCGCGGATGGTCTTGTTCACGATGCCCATGTAGGAGTCCACCAGGTTGCGAATGGTCTCCACCTGCCTCTCCAGCTGCGGGTCCATGGAGTGCATGAAGCCGTCCGAACTGCTATCCTCACCCGCTTCACCCTAAACCGGGTGGAGAATCTGGTGAATCACCATGGTAGAACAAGTAGTGCAGGGCTCTAGCATTACCTAGATCATGGGTTCAATTTCCTTATGTCCTTTCAGTGATTTTATCTTTGTCACTCGCTCAGTAGGGATCTAGACCTGGAGTCCCATAAAACTGTTCCGTCTCTTGGAAAACGTGCCACACAAATATAATGTACCGTAATGGAACTGAACTGGTTTAGAGGACATACCTTCTCCTTCTCCTAATGTGACAGCAAGAAAAAGAATATGTAGCACCTTTTAGTCACACATGTATAAAGGATACAATAAAATCTATGAGAACGCAGGTGTAAACAAATGTATACATGTATATATTAGAAAAATAATATGACATTTGGCTAAAATCACCATAAGTAACCATGTATAAATGAGAGGATATATAACCAGGAGTAGCGTCAATATAATTCCATTTTGTCCATCTACATGTTCTGTTTTCAGTTATACACAAGCACACTGAAGGCTGAGGAAGGACACTGGTGCTCACCACAACACGCTCTGGGTAGACACCAGCTCGCAGGAAAGATGCCTTCCAGCCATCCACCTCCTCCTGACTCTCACAGGCCAACTCCAGCTGACGGTAGTCCTTATACACGTTTCTGTGTGTGTGAGTGAGTGAGCGAGTGAGTGAGTGAGTGGGTGAGAGAGTGAGCGAGTGAGTGAGTGAGCGAGTGAGTGAGTGAGTGAGTGAGTGAGTGAGCAAGTTAGTGAGTGAGCGAGTGAGCGAGTGAGTGAGCAGGTTAGTGAGTGAGTGAGCGAGTTAGTGAGTGAGCGAGTGAGTGAGTGAGCGAGTGAGTGAGTGAATGAGCGAGTGAGTGAGCAGGTTAGTGAGTGAGTGAGCGAGTGAGTGAGCGGGTGAGTGAGTGAGTGAGTGAGCGAGCGAGTGAGTGAGTGTGTAAGTGTGTGTGTGCATGTGTATATAGAAAAGAGAGAGAGGTAGAGAGTCATGGGAAACACTGGCAGTGTTTTTATGAGCATAGATTACTGAGGTTTACTAAGCTGAGGTCACAGGCACATTTCCAAACACACAGTTTTTGTGTTTTTTGTCTGTGATGTAAAGAGAACCTCTGCTCTGTGTTGAACAGCGCAAAGATGTGCTTGCTGGACATAAAGCTCTTCTCCACATCCCTCAGCTTCAGATTATCCACCTGCAACATGTACTTCTTCTCTTTCTCCTGCAGAGGGAGAAAGAGAGAGAGAGAGACAGAGAGAGAGAGAGAGAGAGAGAGAGAGATTCAGTTCAGTGCTCTGTTCACCAGTGTAGTGGTTGATATCTAGCGATATTGACAAGCTGGTCTTCCTTTTTGTTGCTGTTCACATTGGTAAAGTGAAATGCAGCAGTCAGGTGGTGCCAGAACAAGCTCAATTTGATTAGAAACGTCAGAGAGACCAAAAAGGAAAACAGATGGAGACCAAACAGAAGAGGAACCAAAGCCTGACGGCATTAAGAAGGACAAATGCACCAGTGAGGGAAAAGAGAGAAACCCAGTCGGGAAACACATCTGTGGGAAGAGACAGAAAACAGGATGACAGAGACAACAGACATCATGAAGGGGAAATAATGTACATTTAAGACAGATGAACAGAGAGAGAGAGAACACTAGAGATCAAGAGAATGAAAGAGTATGAAAGCTAGAAACAGCATATATGAATGTCAGATAGAGAGAGAGAGAGAGAGAGAGAGAGAGAGAGCTTTCTTTCTTTCTTTCTTTCGTTTTTTTTCTCCCCCTCAGGCCCCACCACACGAGAGCTGGAACTGATTAGAGCCAGCGGAGCTAAAATAAACTGTGCAGGCGGGCGGGGTGGTGGTGTAGTCTACAGCCGGCAGCCACTTCACCACAGCAGCCTGGCGGGCCATCCATGGCTTGGAGCCCAGCGAGCAGGCTTCAGCGTCCGCCTGCCCCAAGAGAGGGCACCACGCCCCGGTCTGCCCGCACCCCACCACCCCCACGTATAAACACCCCTTCAGCCACCGCGCACCCTGACCACAGCCGAGCAGGAATCAACCAGCCCGCCCTGGGTCAGCAAGCAGGAGAGTCTGTGTGTGAGTGTGTGCTTGTATGTGGTTGGTTGTGTGCCTACGTGTGTGAGTTTAAAACTGCGCTGATGAGAAGCTGCCCATAGCTGATGTGGTTCCGCGGTCTGTGACTGTAGGTCAGGTTTCCTTATTCCCCTCTTAGTCATCAGAGACCACAAGGTAAAAACAGACTCAGAGAGATTCAACACTTCAACAAACCAAAGGGCTTTTACTATTCTCCCTCCTTCATCACCCCCATTGACCAGCACATACCTGCGGGAAGGCTCTATGTGCTGTAGGTCTATGGTCAGGAAGGCTCTATGTGCTGTAGGTCTATGGTCGGGAAGGCTCTATGTGCTGTAGGTCTATGGTCAGGAAGGCTCTATGTGCTGTAGGTCTGTGGTCAGGAAGGTTCTATGTGCTGTAGGTCTGTGGTCAGGAAGGTTCTATGTGCTGTAGGTCTGTGGTCAGGAAGGCTCTATGTGCTGTAGGT
>JAOYMR010000002.1:5399359-5404359 GCA_025802075.1 Tenebrosternarchus preto
CTATGGTCAGGAAGGCTCTATGTGCTGTAGGTCTATGGTCAGGAAGGCTCTATGTGCTGTAGGTCTATGGTCAGGAAGGCTCTATGTGCTGTAGGTCTATGGTCAGGAAAGCTCTATGTGCTGTAGATCTATGGTCAGGATGACTGTTTAACCTTTACAGGCGAATCTTGGATCTAAAAATGTGATGTGAGCTGGACTAAGCCTGTGTGGGATGAGAGAAATAAGCTGCTGGAGCTCAGGGGTTTTCCCCAACCAAAGAGGAGAGAGAGACACAGAGAGACACAGAGAGACACAGAGAGACAGAGAGAGAGAGAGAGAGAGAGAGAGAGAGAGAGAGAGAGAGAGAGAGAGAGAGAGAAAGAAAGAGACAGAGAAGGAGACGGAGACGTCAAGTGTCTCCTTGGCCAGGTGATCATGCCAGCTGGCCCAGGTACTCCTCAAAACACTCTGTTACTATAGTAACGAGTCGGTGACGTCATCAGCAATCATGTGCATACACACGCAAAGGGGCGCGGCCTATTCAGTGACTCACACTTTTTCCCTCCGCTTGGCCAAAGTGAGAAAAAAGAAAGAAAGGAAAAGACGAGAAGTGAAACAGAGGGAAGAAGAGGGAATGAAAGTGAGAAAGAGGGAGAGAGAGAGAGAGAGAGAGGGAGAGAGAGGGAGAGAGAGGGAGAGAGAGAGAGAGAGAGAGAGAGAGAGGGAGAGAGAGAGAGAGAGAGAGAGAGAGAGAGAGAGGTCTGTGCCTTGTGCTGGCTTTAAGGGAGGAGTAGATGGGAAAGGTTTGATGTGGCCCTGGAGAGGTTTGGACATGAAGTCTTTGACACCTCTGTAAATCTGGCTGTCCTGTCTCGAACTCTCCGCGCCAAGTGTGTGAGAATTTGTGTGTACTTGTGTGTGTGTGTGTGTGAGTATGTGTGTCTGGTGTGTGGCACGAGTTGCAGCCATCCAGGAGAGGAAAACATTCCTGTGAGGTTCTCACACAAATCCGGGAGGTTTGCTCTGAAAACAAGGTCTTTCCTAGCCACCCCCGCTCCCCTACTATCTGTCTCACTCTCTCTGCCTCTCTGTCTCACTCTCTCTGTCTCTACGATTCTCACTCTCTCTTTCTCTTTCTCTCTCTCACTCTACTGTCCCCCTCTTTCAGGACAGCAAAGGTTCTCGTTGTGTTCTCTTTAGGTTCAGTGATGAATCGAGTCTTGAGTTAATGTTACTCCTGTCTCCATCTCTCACTTTCTCTCTCTCACTCTCTCATATAAACTTCACTTACTTCCTGCATTTAATCTATGTTGTTAAACTCAGAGGATGCATAGGTCTGCTGAGGTGTTCAGTTCCTGTCCAAAGGAAAAACGCCCCAAAAAGAATGTCTTCAAAACGTCATTATGAACAGTCAGAGAGGACAGATGAGTTGTGAAGCCCAGAAAAGTTGTGAGACTGAATCCATTAGAAACAAAACCCTAGAAAACAGTTCTATATTGATCGGGTTTAAGCCAGTTTTGCCCAGCACATAACAAAACAGGCCCCCAACATTGTGGTGAGTGTACTTTATGGCATTTGCTTGGGTGGGGTTTCAAACTTACCTTATTCATTTACTTGGTCTTAGATCAGCTCACTCATAAGCAAACACGCAAACACAAAGATCTTCTGTGTAAAACTCAGTCATAGTATTTGGGAACTTGACAGTACTCTTCCTTCCTGTGAGTGCCCTCAACACATTGGCCACATTAGCCAGATTTTTCACCCAAATGGAAGTGTGTGCTGTCACATGGCCATCGCCCCGACGATCTGCTGTCCAATCAGTCAACAGCAGCCCGCCAGCCCCGCAAATAGGCCTGTCACTCTCCCCGTCGGCACAGTAACGGATAGCCCGTTGTTACCGGGGGGGGGGTCCGGTGAGGGTGAGGTGCATGCTGCCAGATCAGGTGCGTCACACGCACACACACATGCACACACACTATCCTATTCCCATCAAATCTCCCTGCAGCCATCTTGGACACAAGTAAATCCATCCCAAAGGCTCTTGAATGTCTTGGAGTTTGTGAGCATTTTGTGTGTGTGTGTGTGTGTGTGTGTGTGTGTGTGATAGCATTGGCCCTGTGGCAGTCATAAATAAGAGAGATCCATTTAAATAAGAGATAAGGCATTAGGGCTATTTACACTGAGTCAGTCGCTCTATCTGTCACACACACACACACACACACACACACACACACTTCACACACATGCACACACCCAGAGAAGCAGTGGCACACTTATTGATGGCTGCCACCTTCAGTAAGGCTACAATGGCTTTTATACTCAACAGACCCATCAGTTTCAGTGTGTGTGTTTCTCTCTGTGCGTGTCTCTGTTTGTGTGTGCGCATGAGTGTCTGTGTGACAGTATCTGCAAGTGATATGATGATACATTCTGATGTCAGGGAAACAATCAGCAAGGCTGGTCGTTATGGTGACAGGATCACCACAGATGTCTAGGTGGTAAATAGTACCTTGATAGGGCCAGTGGTCATCACAGAGAAAAATGCAGGTCTTTTAATTAGGCTAATAAAAAACAGGATAGGGGTGAGTGCACTGAATAGCTGCCACTTACTGGATATACATCACACACACACACAAACACACACACACACACACACACACACACACACACACACACACATACATACATACATAAATGCACACATACACACAAGCACAGGTACACATACACACACATAGCCCTTCTGAGTGCCTGTCACTCATAAGAAACATATTTGTGTCCTTACAGTCCAGTCTCTCACAAAAAAACACACACAACACATACACACAAGCACACACCACTTGAAAAACAGCAGCAAACAGATACAAACACAAAATTAGCATACACACACATCAAAGCTTGAGTTTGAGGTCTTTGAAATAGGCCTGAAACAGACCTGTGTTCTAACAACACTGAAGATTGAACTGGTCATATAAGAACTCACATACACACTTAAAAAGAAATGATTCCAAACTACGTCAAATTAGCTGCAAAGTTGTAGCTACACCTGTTCAACTCCATTCAGCTTATAGCCCCAACAGGTAAAACTGTGTAGTTGGATGGGCTTGGAAATGCAGCTGGTTGTTTTATAGTAGATGGTTTTTCCCCACAGTGGTCAGTGCTGTTGCCTTTCAAAAAAGGGCCAGTGTTGTACTCAGAAGCATCCTCTAGCAACTCCAGACACTCCTGCACAGTGGCAGGCAGGAATAGCTAACAAAGAGCCAAGAGACATGGATCACCTGCTTAGGAGATATTGAGATATCCTTTTTTTGTGTGCTGGATGCAGATGGTGCATTTAGTCTTGCCTGAAGCCATGAAAGCTGTAAGAGCCTTTTTTTTTGGCCAATCACAAGTAGTGTTTGTGCCATTCCAGCAAATGATATCTGGTTGGCGAGTCTGATAGCACTGATCCTTTGATCGATTCACTGGGTGGGGCTTATGGCTGGTGCTTATGACCCGGGAAGAGGCTGGGAGACATGTGAATATGGGCAGAGAAACAGCTGAACACTTTTAAGGCCATGTATGTGAAGATCTTGCATGTGGCGAGGTGGTAGGGAGGGGGGTGAATTATTATTATTTTTTTCCGTTACAAAATTCACCTTTTTTTTTTTTGTAAGCTATTAGCAGAGGAATTCTGGCTCTCACCCAAATCTTTGTCTTTTTCTCTGTACGGCTCTAAAAGCACTCCCCCTCACACCACCCCCACCCCCGCCGGTCGTAGTACCCCTTAAGACCACTAACACCCACAACACACACCCCACAACCCCTACCCTACACACACTCCAGTCTTGGATAAAGAAAGGAATAGGCGAATACAACAGGGAAAAATCCAGTGTGCATGGTTCCTCAGTGCTGCCTGGTCCTGATAACAGAGCCAGGCTTCAAGGGTTCATACACACCCGTGTTTGTGGGTTTGAAGTATTCTTATCACACCAAGTTTAAACCCTCTCCACCAGGCTCTCTCTGCTGAGATCAAATTCACCCACTTAGTTACACTTTTACTAACGAAAAGTTTCTGACACAACAACTTAAATTGTTGGGGTAATCACACACACACAGTAAACCACAATCCACACTCTTTTATTGCAGTTAATGAAAAAATGTTGGATAGCTGATTGATTTTGTGGCTCAGATTTTTTTATTTTGAGGGAGGGGCTTTAAAGCACATAAACACACTCTCACACACACACTTGGCCACTCTTACACACTCTTGAATACTCTCACACACTCTTACACACTTGCAGATATGCTCAGTTGATTTCGTGAAAGTAGCTAAAGAGACAGAAAGGCTAAAAGGAACACTTCTCCCACCCCCTTCTACCAGGTCATGGTAGGGTCGTTTGGAGGTCACGAACCCTGTTCACAGTAGGAGCCCATCACAGTTGCAGGAGGTGAAGAAGCATTCAAACTGCTTTTAAATTCAATTTACCCACTTTACAACATCTGGAGAGAAAACTTCCTGAGGTTTTGTTCTTTCCTATGAGCAGTAATTTTGAGAAATTGCCCTGTATGAGTGTGTGAGGTGTGAGTTATGGTGGTGTGTCAAGTAATGCAGTTTGTATTTTGTCCTGGTATTTTGTCCTGGTATCTCGGTTGTCTTTCGCTGTGCCATCTGTGGGATCCTCCAACACCTTTGACCTCAGCGCAGTATCAGTTTGACCTTTTGCCCCAAGGAAGCCGTCTCCACAGTCAGGACTTGCTGTCATGGCAACAGGCTGGGTCATTAATAGGTCATGCAGTCCAAGTACAGTAGCAAGCAGACGCACACACACACACGCCCGCACACACAAACACACATACTTACCATACATACACTTGGACATCCCCACGCTCTCACACACACACACACACACACACACACACACACAGAGCCATGAACCCATACACATACAGTACTCCATTATGGTATAACATCTTTCATTAGTTGAACACATCCCAAAGGTTTGCAGTTCCCTCGCTCAGTTCTCTTCACGTTCTTTTCT
>JAOYMR010000002.1:5437506-5467858 GCA_025802075.1 Tenebrosternarchus preto
TACTGACTGAACATTCCCACACATGTACACGTGTAGACGTGAGGTACTGACTGAACATTCCCACACATGTACACGTGTAGACGTGAGGTACTGACTGAACATTCCCACACATGTACACGTGCCATGCGGTACTGACTGCAGCAGGGCCTTGGTCTTGCGGGATGGGTCATCTGGTCGGAAGTTCTTGTATTCATCCACCTCCTTCTCAATGGACAGCAGCTGACTCTGCAGCTTACTGCGCAACCCTGGCAGCGTGTCTCGGATGTGATTGGTCAGTTGCTACAGCAAACACAGAAGGTTTTTTTAGCTTTAAACACAATATACAAACAGGTGGAGGAAACCGCTGCCTCTCTACCTCTGAGTGTTTCTGTTACTGAAGTTAACGAATTGAGTGACACTTGACTGTTAGCTTTACTGAAGATGTCAGTGCTTGCACAGTGAAAGTGAAAGAAGTAATTGCTTTGATAGATCAAAGGTGCTTTAAAATAGTTCAGTCCTGGCCTCCACCTACTCCAAAACACCTTTGTGTTTTCCTTTCTCATACATATCCAACTCTGCAGCTTGGCTTCACATAAAACCACACACTACCACACTAAACAGCCTACGTCTGTGCTGTAAAAATAGTATACCATTCAGATTTATGCCATTCAGATTTTATATCAGCTTATGTTATTTACGTTGTTGGTGCAGTGTCCAATGTGGCCAAGCTCTTTGCTCAAGAACAAACAGTACATATTCATAAAATGCTGTCATGTAGTATGTAGACCAAGTAGCATGTGGCTTTTGACAATCAACTGATGAGATAAATTGTTGAATTAAATGTTTTAAAGGTTGAAAATAAATGAGCATAGCTGTGGTTGTGAATCAGTGTTTGATGTGATGTTTGTAGTGCCTCTTCACCAAACCACTGTGCTAGAGGGCGGCCTGCCTCCTCTCACCTGGTTCAGCACCTTCTGCAGGTACGGGGTTCCCATGCGGTCTGCCAGGTGCCTGTAAGCAGGATGAGACAGGAAGAACTTCCTCTCTGCTGCCATAGCAGCAGTGATGTCCTTCTTTCCGTCAATGTCCTTCTGGCTACGGTTCACCACACCAATGTACCCTAGGCAAGGCAGGAACACACAGTACCATACCACAGCTTCTCATGAACACTGCATTAATGCAATGTGGGAAAGAAAGAAAGAAAGAAAGAAAGAAAAAGAAAGAAAGAAAGAAAGAAAGAATGAATGGATGGATGGATGAATGAATGAAAGAAAAACAGAGAAAGAAAGCAGGCAAAAGAAAGTGGCAGCACAAACTCTTCCTCTTCCCTGGAACAGCATGTTTACTCTGCCATGAGGGGATTCAGTCTGAACAGCAGAGATCTGATGAAACATGCCTGTGGTTTCACATGTTACATGAGCGACAATCTAACCCTGAGAAGGTAAAGGCATCGCATGATGAATAAAACTTCAGCTCAGATCCCAGTTCAGCCCAGGCCCGCGCAGAAAAGTGGAACGTCAGCATATTGCATTCAAGGGGTTCCCATAAATATGTTTTATCGCTAGGCAAAGAAACTAAGAGTTTTTTTCCAGATGTGTTGCTGAAATCAAGACATTGTTTTTTCACCTTACCCTTGGGTGTTCTCTCTCTCCCTCTCTCTCTCTCTATCACTCTCTCTCTCTCCCTCTCTCTCTCTCCTCCTCTCGCTGTCTCTCTCCATCTCTCTCTCTATCACATTATCTGTTTCACTCTCTCTCTCCCTCTCTCTCTCCCTGTCTCTCTCCATCTCTCTCTCTATCTCTCTCTCTCCCTTTCTCTCTCTCCCACCCTCTTCTTCCATCCCTCTTTCCTTCTTTCCCTGTCTGAAATTGTGCCACTTTGTGCATCTGTAGGTCTTAAACCGTTTTGTCCACTAGAGGGAGCTACTGAAAGAAGCAACATGCAAAGCATTTCAAATTGTAACTGTCCTTGTATCAGTTTCTTCTTCTTAAAAAATTTTTTAAAAACCAACTGTGATTGGGTAATACATGCATAAAATACCTGCAGTGACTAAGGACACTAAAACTCTGAAAGTCTGAATGCCTGAAACTCTGAAAATCTGAAACTATCTCTTTTTTCAGTAAATCAAATCTGACATGCATACTTATTAACTTATTTCTGATCTGAAAGCTGTTTTGCTGCTTTTCATGCTCCAGTTACTGTTAGAGCATGCACAAGAGACCCTGTTCTGAGATCAGGTTCAAACAGTGATATCCACTCCTCTCACCTCTGCGAAGTGGAAGCAGCTTATTCTCCAGAATGTCTCGGGCATCTGTACCTTCATCCATTAAATCCAGCTTAGTAATCACACCAATGGTGCGTAAACCTGTTCAAAAACACATACAAACACACAAATGAAAAAGAAACGCATTCACACTATTAAACATCAAAAACAGGCCAGGGTCATGACAACAGTTCCAGAATCTTCTGTCACATGACGGTACCCACCCTGAGGGTCCACCTCCTTGGCCACTTTGAGGGCGTCGGAGTTGGCGAGATCAGAGTTGGCAGGAGACACAGCCAGCAGCAAGCAGTTATCCTTGGTCACAAACTGCATGAGCATGTCCTTGATCTGGTGCTCGATGTCAGCCGGCTGGTCACCCACCGGCACCTTGGTCATCCCAGGAAGATCCACCAGTGTCAGGTTGAGGACTGGTGGGAGGATGGGACGCACCAAATTCAATTCACAAGGTGGATGAAGAGTACAGGACAGGTGTGGTGTGAAGGGCTGTTGCTAGCTAGGGTTAGGCCCCTGCCAGGTTCATAAACAGCTCCTGTAACCACTTGTGTGCAAAAGTATCCACTTTAAACCATTCATATTAGGACATAGCAAGCACATGCACATAAATGTTAGACATGACCATCTGGTCTCTTCTTAGAGTGCAATATAAAATGTCCAGCATGAATATGGGACCAGCACCAATTTATTATGACAACAGTACAACAGAGGGCAGTAGTGAGTCAACCTTGAAAAGATAGGAAGGAGGTAACTGACCATTGGGGGAGTAGACACGCAGGTTAATAGGCACAGGAGAGATGCCTTTGTTCTGGCCAGTGGCTCGATCCGTCTCAGCCTCGATCTCTTGACGCACTTCATCGAAGTCCGTGAACTTCTTCCCCTTGCAGTGCAAGAACTCGGCATATTCTAGTACAAGAAGACGAGTGAAGAAAGATGGAAACAGATGAAGAGAAACGAGGAAACGCCTGAGGCATCTGGAATTACTGCCTGCAAAATTTCCACTACACAAGAAGTTGAATCAACTGGCAGTGATGCTTCACTAGAGGAAAGCTTCAAATTTTAGTGGACGCCAGGAGTGAACGTTTAAGCTAGTTTCTGTACAATTTTGCTCCACAAGATGGCAGTGTTGATACAAATTTAAAAATAGCTGAAAATGTTTGACGTCTATGAATAGTGGATCTCTGTGCAGATGAAATCAAAAGTTTGGAATCTTTATATCTGTAAAAGTTATTGCAAATATAAACACTATCTTTTACTTCCCAAACACTTTCAAACTACATTAAACAAGATATCAAGGTAGTTCCAGTTTAGATCTGTTCCGAGTGATCTTTCTCCAATACAAACTCCATATCAAAAATAAATTAAAGTATAATTTATTTCAAAAGTAATTAAAGTTCTATCTTTCTCTTCATATGATCTGTGCTATGAAGTGCATTCAGTTCCCTGCAAGTGGTGTAAGCAACAGATGATTCCACACCAGCGCACTGACACCATGTCTCTAGGGAAACACTGAGACACGGTGTAGTACATTGTTGCCATAACAGCAAGCTCACCTGTGGGGCAATTGATGAGCTGCAGTACCAGGGGACGGCGGGTGACGATCCCGGAACCACGGGGAAGGAAATCCCTGTGACACAAAGAGAGGTGAGATACGGGAGAGGGGTATGTATGTAGATAAAGCACCACCCTTTAATTCTTGAGGCGTGTGGATCCTAGGTGCACTCTTCACACATTATATTATTTCAGCAGCAGGCCTTATTTTTGCCTTCCTCTGAATAAAATGCATGATTACATCGTTCAGATATGCAGCACTCTGTCAAATCAAAGCTTCTGCAGCCAGGAAGCTGCCAGTCAGAACCTTAGGTCTTGTATTTGGGTGTCCTGATGACTGACGTGGACCTGTAGCAGGTGGAGTTAAGCATGTTCTGAGTGTGTGTGAAGGCAGGGCTCAGTGTCAGGGTGGGGAGCACCAAACCACCACAAGGGACATTTTACAGTAGATATCAGCTGGGATTCTCACAGGATATGTATGCTTGTAAAGTTATCAAAAATAGTTTGAGAAATAGTTTGTGTACCTTTAAGTATGCCTAAGACTAACTAATAAGTCCCAATGAAAGTTGTGTACAAATAACAGGTAAATCTGTTTGTCACACGCTCCACACAGACACACACATGGCTGTCACAAAGATTTAGTGACACACACACACGGTTCATACTCCTGAACACAGCAACCTTTCCACCTTACATCTGATTTAGTCACCTGCCAAGAAGCTTTTACATATTTTTGGATTTTTTTTTTTCCTGTTATATTTTGCTGTTTACTTTACAAGGGTCAGGTTAATATGTGTGTGCTGAACAAATCTTTTTTAGACTTGTACCAGTTCCTGCCTTTTTTTTAACTAGCTCTGAACATGAAACCTGATTTTACTTGACTTCCTAAGTCAGGCTGTTGGAGGCAGGGCTAGTGAAGCCACTCCCACATCAAAATCGATGCCACAGTGAAGGAACGATGCCACAGTGAAGTACAAAATGTAAAAAGTAAAGCATTACAATGCAAATGACTTCTTAGCCTCTTGTCCTTGTTCCAGCTGAATCAAATGCATCTTTTTAGGCAAGTGTTTGTGGGGGAGGACAGTAATGAGGATAATGACTGACACTTTGAAAGGGAAATCATCGCCCACCTTTTTATTGGCAATAACAGAAGCTTTGAGGATTTGAAACTGCGACTGTGGCCAGAGTCCCAGAAGCACAACACACTGTTACATTATTCTGACTGTGGGCAGGGCCCCCGGAGCACAACACACTGTTATGTTATTCTGACTGTGGCCAGGGTCCCAGAAGCACAACACACTGCTGTTATTCTGCCTACGCATCTCCTATGCAAAGTGCTGTATTGAATCATCCCCTGTGAAAATATGTCCCCCCCCCCCTTACAGCAGCATGGCACATCCGCTATGCAGTATCTGACACAACTGAAACAATATCAGAAAAGTGACCTCCATGGACAGTCCATGGGTTAGGTGTGACACCCTCCCCCCCGAAACACACACACACACACACACACACACACACACACACACACACACATTATAACCCTCCCTGTGATTTACTTGAGCCAGATGGCAGTAACTGCAGGTTCCCGCGACAACCCCTCCTCCGGATAGAGCACCACATGGAGTGTCCATATGGGTGGTGGCCAGAGCCTGTTCAGGCAGCGGCGCTCAGACAGACGCTGCTCACGGACTTCAGCTGGGCACTAGAAGCACAGCTCCAAGTGTCTGGGACACATGAGCAGGAACCAGACAACCAACAGAATCTTCAAACAAGATAATCAACCAACGGACTCTTCTGTCTGCTAAAACAGACACAAGCAAGCAAGAGAACACAAAAATCCATTCAGGGGGAAGATAGAGATGTCTGTCACTTTAACACCTGCTTCTTTGCTGTTCGGAGTGTAGTTTAGAATTGCTATTGAAAAATTATTTTTAAAGATTTATTCATAAATATCACAGACATGATGGATCTGCTGACAAACAAACATATCAGTAGACAAACATAAGATCTGTTTCAGACATATCAAATGAATCCAGACCAATGCTGAATCCAATAATACAAACAATATTTCCATATATTAATTATTATTGCAATAAATGATAAAAAAAACACAGGAACTGAAAGAGGAAATAATTGGAGCAAGTGACAGGATTAAGATGTATGGGATGAGGTAAAAACCAGGCATGTGCATAAACAAACAAGGTAAACAAACACAAACAAACAGAGGGCAGGAACACAGAGACCAAAAGACTAAACAACAGAAACAAATGGTCATAGGCAGGAAACAAGAGAGAAATATATTATACAAATAAAAAGACAGGAGAGCAGCGAGCAGGCTGGGAGCTGAGGCTCCTTCCATCACACTTCCCCCGCCAAAGCACAGGCGCAACATGGCCACCGCTCTACTTGCTTGATGAACTGCTGACAAACAGCCTAGAACATCCTACTGTTTTGAAACACCATGAACTGTTCTGAAACACCATGAACTGTTCTGAAACACTATGAACTGTTTGAAACACCATGAACTTTTTGAAACACCATGAACTGTTCTGAAACACCATGAACTGTTCTGAAACACCATGAACTGTTTGAAACACCATGAACGTTCCAGGCTTTTGGGAGTTTTGGTTCGGGCACTTCTCACTACTCATAAAGCCTGAGGGAGATTCAGTGAAAAACAGCACTGTTTTTCAGCGCAGATGTAGCCAACAATACAACCCAAACCCATTAGAAGAACACAGAGAAAAACATGGCCTATAGTATTAAACCATGTCCGCTAGTATTAAACCATATCCGCTAGTATTAAACCATGTCCTAGTAGTAAGCCATGTTCTCTATTTTAAAAATCTGCCATGGTTAGGTCTGTTGCATTTGAGATGGAGTCTGTTTTTAGATCATATGGCTTTTAGATCAGTCATTTGGTGATTTTAGAGATGGCATGGCATCACACAGTGTGTGTGTGTGTGTGTGTGTGTGTGTGTGTGTGTGTGTGTGTGTGTTTCAGAATCTCCAAATGAGAAATGAGGTGGAAGTTGTCCAGAACTCGTACACTCCCAAACACACACACAAAGCACATACATCAATATTTCAATATTTCAGACATTTACCACTGGACATGGCAGAGTAAGATATCACCATTCTGCCTTCATCACTCTTGACAGAATCACCATTCTGCATTCATCACACTTGATAGATAGAATATATCTAAACTACCTTGATATCCTGTTTAATGTATTTTGAAGATGAAAATGCACCCCCTACGATACTTTTAGAATGATGAGATGGGATGATGGGCTTGAGGAATAAACCCACAGATTAAATTATAGTTATCAGCCAATCAGATGGCTGGTAGATAAACTGATTAAAGCTTGTACGACAGTGACAGCGAATCAGTGTGCTCAGTGTGGAACAGCCCCTGACTAGGAGATTATAGAAGAAATCCTGTTGAGTAGCATGAGAGAGGCAAAGAGGGTAGTCTTCTCTTTCACATTCAGTCTAGAACAAAAAAAACATCTCTGTATGTCATTAAAAAGACTGGAGTCAAATCTAAGGATTAAGGCTATCATTTGTCTCCTTTCAAATAAGTTCTTCATTAACTTCATGTTAATTAGCGTAGGTTTAAAATGATATTTATCTTCCTTCCCTGCACTGACATGTAACCTTCCTTGGTAAAGATTATGTCCAGCCATAACACAGTAAATTGCAATTAGATTAACACTGACTGACTACTGGGCTATAACGAGTGGTTTTCTCGTCTTACTAAAGGTTTAGCGTAGCTAGGAACGTGACTCATTTCACTATTGAATTTCACATACATCTTGTTTCTAGACTCTTATTATGCTGTTTAATTGATTGCTGTACACAGTATCTTTGCTCTCGTTTTAGCACTGAAAGCCTTTAAGCCAGTCCCTCTACATACCACCAACCTTGCAGTGAAGTGACCAACTCCTTGAGAACTGTCCTTGGTGCTGAGATCAGCCACAGCAAATTGAACATAATACGGCCATGATCAGCTCAGATATTTCATTGTTATTAAAGGAAAACTCTCTCATAAGCTTTTGCCAATAAAGCATGTATTACTGTAAACTGTGTGGTTCCCTCTGGGACATTTTTCTGCATTCCTAAAAGTCTTGCATTCATGCCAAATTTGTCAAAACGCATGAATGATGATTTTATACTGCAAAAAAGTAAAAAAAACAAACAAATGGTGGTTATGTATAGAGGCAAACATCTGCTTGTTAACAAATGTGCTTCTGAAGGACATAGCACCTGCATGCACATGTGAGCAGTCTGGGGCCCAACATCTGCAGCTGATGCTCCATCACCACATTCACATTACAGCAACTGGAGTGAAAGGTTTACATTTACGGATCAGATAGGCCACGGGGTGTGAGAGCAGAACAACATCAGTCTCCATGCTGCTGCTGAACAGACCAGACTGGATGCACAGCCCACTGCAAATACTTTAGATTCAGGGCACCACTTGAATGCTTTATACTAGGAGATGGACATTTAAAATGCTAAGAAAAAAAAGAAACCGCAGTTTTATGTTATTTTATAGGTGGATCTCTATCTACATCTCATTGCAATAATGTTATGGATATCACTCACCATAGATGAGGAAAAGCAAGACAGAGATAGAGATAGAGATATAGAAAGACGGAGAGTCTGAGACAACCAAAGGAACAGAGAGACTAGAGAGAGAGAGTGAGACACCAGAGAGAGGGAGGGAGGTGAGAGGGAAGGAGACAGACATTATAAGGTGATATATGGGCTTTGAGATCTTCTCCCAGGTCTCAGCCTGTGAGAACTCAGAGCTGTGCATGTAAATTAGAGCATACCAAACCCTTTCAGGAAGAAAACAAAGGAGCACCTGGTTGTCCGCCCTCTAAACACATGTGAGATACATTAAATTTATCTACCTGATCTTATCTATGTAAAACACAGAATGTTAGATCCATTGATTGTGACTACTAAATGTGACTGATTCATGCAGATATTAAAGTAAGGGATTCTAAAAAAATAAGATCAGAAGATTAGTAGAGTAAAAACTCTACCTATTGGTTTGACTGCAGGGTCCCCAAAGCACCACTTTAGCCCATAATGAAGTGTGTAGGGCTTGTTTTACTCAGGAGATGTGGGGACTGTGCTTTAAGCTCTCTGTTCTACTGCAGATTCCCTCTAGATCAATGAAGTGAGAGTGTGAGGGGCAGACCAACCTTGTATTGCACTGAAGAGTGAGGTTTAAAATTGTTAGACCTTCCCTTATTCCTCTGCATTATTCAAATGAGTGGAACTTTGTGTGAAAAACAATTATTTGTATTTATTTCTATTAACAGTAAAAAGAAAAGCAGCAAGGTGTTTAATGGATGATGAAACTTCACTGTGCAAAAGAAGCATTAAAAAAGTGTGTGTGTGTGTGTGTGTGTGTTTGTTTGTGTCCATTAGAGATGGAGGTGACGTAGTTTGTTTTAGATTCATGCTAAGCTTTGAGCTAATGTACACTGGTAGTCAATCGTGCATAAATCTCACTGCTCTTGTGTAATTACTGTTAACCAAACACAACAGCTTGAGTTCAAAGAAAAGGTGAAGTGCATCGCACACAATGGCTGCCTATCCAGCTAAGCATCTTTCTGAAAGCATGAAGAATTAAATGGACGCTGGAAAATCCTGACTATGCTGGTATACTTCTACCTCATCTCCACTGGCTCATGGATACCAAAGCACCATATGTACCCACTTCACTGTTTTTTTTTTTCCTGGGGAGTCGTTTAAACTCTTCACAAGCTTTTCATGTTTTTAAAACAGGTATGTAGATGTGCCAAAAAATCTGATTTGCAATGCAGGGGAAGATTTTGCCTTTTGCATTAAACGACTGCTTAATTCACTTCTAAGAGAAATGCAACAATTACCCCTTAGTGAATAATGAGGTAAGAAGACATCTGTACACACTAGCTAGTGATAGCCTTCAAATATAAAGCTACACCAATCGGCCATAACATTGAAATCTATTGTGCAGGTCCCCCTTATGCCACCAAAACAGCTCTGCCCCATCAAGGTATCCTGTGGTATCTGGCTGCAAGATATCAGCAGTAGTCCTGTAAATTACAAGGTGGAGACTCCATGGATCAGACTTGTTTTTCCAACACATAACAGAGATGCTCGATCAGATCAAGATTTGGGGAATCTGGAGGCCTAGTCAACACTATGTCATGTTCCTCAAATCATTTATTCATTCATTCATTATCCGAACCGCTTATTGGGCAGATACACCCAGGACAAAATGCCAATCCATCACTGGGTACACACAGACACACACACATTCACACCAGGACAATTTAGAGTGACCAATTCATCTGACCTCCATGTTTTTAGACTGTGGGAGAAGACCAGAGCACCTGGAGGAGCACTCTGACTCTGGCCCTTGGTTATGTTTTCTTCAGTGGCACTGGGCCTCATAGGTTAGCCTTCACTCCCCATACACATCAGTAAGATTTGGGGGCCCATAGTCCTGTCATTGGTCCGTAGCCCTATTTTCATACCGTTTACGACGATATTCTTCGAGAACCAGGGCGCTTGCAGTGGCTCTAAATGCTGCACGCGCGACCTTGTCTCAGCAGAAATAGTTGCTGAATCACTCAGCGTGCTGGTGGGGTCTGTGCAAGAGCCAAATCAATAAATATGGTCGTTCTTGTAGAGCATTCGCCTCTTCCAGCGCGAAATTAACACAGCTTTCGCATACTGTATCACTTTAGCGGGTAAAAGTTAAACAGCGGTTATTCATAGTGCAAAACAAGAAAGCGGGATGTGGTCCAACCGTGTCTCAACCGTGTCTCGCTAGGATCAGTTGAGCGCAGTTGAGCGGAAATGCATGTGGAGACGAGCTGACTGACCATGACGGCTCAAAGCTCACAATTGAACTGCGTACGACGTCGTACTGCAACGTGTTATTCTGTTTTGCATAGCATATGAATCCAGTAATGTCTGGCAAGTAAGCATGGTCTAAGGAATAACGCAATGACATCACATGTGACATACAAAAAACGTTAAATGATGACCAATGGAAAAATTCCAATTTACGTATTGCTTATTAAACAGTAACTTTCCGAGTTTCTGGATATAAACAAATTCTCCGTTAATTAACAGCAATGGGTTTTACGAAATGTCATAATTCGTGGTACCGTAATTTATTAAATAAGACACAAAAAACGAAGAAAATGCGTGGAATTTACTTCATCTTACTCATAGTCCTAACGTGCGCTGCTTTTGAAGGAGCAGTAATTAACTGGCAATCTAAACCGACTTCTGTTCAATCTTGCAGGTCGGACATCGAGCACAAATGCATATGATATCGTGCTCTGTGCTTAAGATATATAGGCTAGAGCATCCCATCCCAGAGTATTTTAATATTAGTGACTGCTAAGCTTGTGACCTTGGCAATAGCCTATAGGGCACAAAAGAAAAGACCACAGTTTGAAGATCACTGTCCTTAGATGAGCTTTTTAATTGCGTCTTATAGTGCAATTAGTCACTGGAAATACGCAAGTGCGTTACACAAGGCCGTCTGTCGCAAAAACAACCCTTAAGATTCCACCTCGGTTTTAAACAGCGACGGAAAATCACTGGTAATGATATTAACGCAATATACTAGCGAATCATCCTCCATTATGACTCAGTAACGTTTTAAGGTTACTACGAGCATCGCCTTTACATGACGCTGCGGGAGGTCGAACCAATAATATACGTTTTAACATACAATGTAGATTTTAACGTACAATGTAGACTGTAAGCATGCACACTGACATAGACTACTCAATCACTTACTTTCCTACGAAGTTCTCCAGTACAGAGCTCTTCCCTGCGCTCTGGCCACCAACGACAGCAATCTGTGGAAGGTCCAAGTTGGCATTTTGTCCGATGGCCGCAAAGGCATCTTGCATTCGATTTACCAGAGGAATCAAATCCTCCATACCGCGGTTCCCCATCCTGGCTAGGGACTAGATCGTTCCTTCTTCAAATGAAAACGAATAAAGAGAAAGAGGTCACTCTTTCGAAGGATAATCTCTTTCACCCAATGATATTAAGATGTTAGAGCGAGTTCGGCTATTTTTGCACGCATCCTCATTCTCTGGCGAACTCCTGTACGTGCGGTTCCGTAGCCTTCCAGGCAACGGAGATAGTGGATGATCTCGCTTTTCTGAGACAGGGACACCCTTGTACGTATTACTGCGTGCCGCTAGTTGGCGTATATTCAACGTAGAAGCAAAAAATAAATTTTACCTCTCTGGATAAATCGATGAATTAAATATTTCTCAGTTGGAGGCAGCACAACATAAATATATTTATCGTGTCATCTTTCATGTTAATATTTTTAATTACCTCTATCCACGCGCATTCAGTGTGGTTCGCACTGTAGTCTATTATGTTTATTCTATGTGTACCTAGATGTACCTAGACTCTCGAAGTCCTAACGGCACGGCAGCGTTCAGACGTGAATGAATAAACCAAACGCACTTCTGTGGATTTTGCAGCGAAATCGCATTTCTATTCCTATCGGACATGTGACCTGTCCGTGGTGCTGAAAGTCTGCATCCTCTTCCACCACTGCGTTATGACTGGTCTTACCTTGTAGTTTACTCGACATTTCAACATTAAAATGGGTTCGGCTTTATAATTCCCTTTTGACCAAAGCCTTTAATCATCGGCTCCGATTATTTGCCAATGGCACTGTCGCACCGAACCAATATTTATTTTATATTCATACATTTACACATAGCCTAATACGTTTTACACGTCATCAGCTAAGACGGTGTACATAGCTGAACCATTCCAGTGGATTTAGTACTGATAAAATTACACATAAGAATCCAAGATATGGTTATCTTTCACCCTGAAATATGACATATAACATTTCCATTCTGTAGTTGATCATCCAACAAGGTAGAGGGCGACACAACTAGCTGAAAAAATTGCCACCACATTCATAAAGACGCTAGCTACTTAGCCCAGTCAGTCTATTAGCTAGCCACCTATGGGAATACCGGTACGTTAGCTAGCATAGCATAGTAGGTGCGTAGTCGATTATGTAGACGGTGAAGAATAGCAGGGAAGTTTCAACAGGCAGTCACCTAACGTCTTACAGTTCTGTCTTCTTTGAGAGCTTTCAACCAGTGCACAAAGTTGGAAAGTAAGTTGTTATGTAAGAAGAATATTTTTTCCAGAAATATATGTGTAGGTTGAGTTTCACAGTTAATTTTAGGAAGAAATGAAGAATGAAGATTAGCAAGTGTTGTTACCATTAGCTGGTTAGCAAGGTAGCAACATGTATTGGTTTGCTTGGACTGTGATCTACAAAGACAGGCTAACCATTTGACAGCTCACACTGCTAGCTTTTCAACGAGAAAATGCTTGGAGGGGTTAGCTAGCTAGTTATGTTAGCTAGATGAACGGTAGTCTGTCGTTGTTAGCCACAGTCAAGCATCGAGGACGTTTTCTGTGTTTTAATATTAGTTATTAGTCGTCGTAACATTACTATAAGTAGAGGTATTCCATAAGTTCACGGTACATTAGCTAGCATAACTTATATATTTGCTTAGCAGCTTCCCAGCTATGTCGAGCTAGCCAGTGAGCTAGTTAGCTGGCTGTAGAAATGATTGACTTGCGCTATCCAGTAGTTTTACTAATATGCATTTTTCTGATGAAGCTTTTATTTTTTCTGTGACTAGTGTGTATCTGGTGAAGCCTTATTACACGTATTTACATAAGGAAATTCAGCAAAACACCGACTAACACAGTAATCCAGCTGGTTAGCTAAATGTCCATATCAACCAAGCTGTCACAATGACTGGTATTGCTAACAAGCTAGCTAACATGCTTATATAAGGAATTGTTTGGGGCCGTGTCTATCGTAAGGTTAGACTATCCTGAATTGCTGATAATGAATCACATGCACTCATGTTAACTTTGTGGCAAGCTTACCTGCCAGCTATGTTAAGTATCTAGCTTGTTAGCTTGCCGGTTGTACCTGAGGTGTCTACCTAATGCTACCTCACAATGCCGCACTTCTGCTTGTACGAATTTAGGAGTCCACGTTAAAGTGCCGTGGAATAGTCTGCCAAATTGTCACCACGGTCTAACGGGCAATAACAACACGCCGGGATGTTCAATCCACATCATCACCATCAGCAACAGCAACAGTTTCATCAACACCTCCGGCAGCTCCAACAACTCTTACAGCAGCAGGCGCCACCTCCACCTCCACCCCCTCCGCCGCCACCCCAACCTCCACCGACCCATCATATCCCGCATCACCACGGAGGCGGCCGGTAAGACGTTACGAGAGCTCGAGGAGTTGTTGGGCCCGGTTATTGGGTCTGATTAAAAATTCTAACAGCGTTGGAGATCACTGTAGTACATATATGGTTCTGCTTAGGCGTTCTTTGTAATTATTTATACAAAGAACATATTAATTTAAAAAAAAGTTGGTTTGCTTGTTTGTTTGTTTTTGTATTTGTCTGCTTAGACCTGATATGTGATTAAATATTTTGTATTAACGTAAATGTACGTTAATACAAAATCATTGAATTGGGGTTGCACAATTAGTTAGTTATAGTGCACTTCAGAATGCTTGGCTCTTAGTGGATGCTAGGCCGTCGGTGTATCTGATGCATGGCCTCTGATCTGCATTTTCATGTGGCTGTGGCAAACAGGCCCATGGCAGTGCCAGCCCCTGCACCTCCTCCTGCCCGCATGGTGAACCTCTGCTCAGCCACTCAGACCATCATCGCCCCCAACCCTATGCTGCAAGGAGCCCTGCTCATGCAACAGATGCAAGGTAAACTGAGGCCAGCTCAGCCATTGCTTTCTTTATATAGCCGTCAAGTGACATATAGCCTGAGGGGATTTAAGAGCAGATATGCTATCTGTTTGGTGTCCTTGTAATGAGAGTAAACTGTAAAAAAAAAAAAAAAAATCTAATCAGTAACCAGCATATTAGAAATCTTTGTTTTGATTAATAATAATACAAGCTCAGTAGCCTTTTGTATTTGTCAAGGAAAACAACCAAACAAACCTCCAGGTTATGATTGTGTTATGTATCATTTTGGACACATCATCTGGGGGTTAAACACACATACACACAGACACAGTATAGCACCCCCACCTGGCGCATTATCTGTAATGTAATGAGGAAAGCGTTATTGTCATAAATATTAGAACTCGTACACCTTGTTTTTTTCCTGTTTGATTTGCAGGAGAAAAGGATTGAGAAGGCATAACATGACTTTATGCTTATATGCTCAGTTAGTTTTAATTTAAATGACGTACTCGGTGTGTTTTCTGTTTGAAATATTATATTCTGATAAACAAGACCTACCTAAAAAAAAAACTATGCAACAATGTCAGGCGGTGAATGTCAAGGGGTTTATGTGAGCTTGCATGATAGTCTAATGCCACTTTGAAATAAGGTGGGTGGGTGTGTGTGTGTGTGTGTGTGTGGGTGGGTGGGTGTGTGAGAGAGAGAGGTCGTACAGAAATCCAACCCATTGTATAAAACCAGACAAGCATAAATTAAAAGATGTAGAGAGAAAAGTATATCTAGAAGTTGTTTTCGTCTGCGTTACAGGAGTTATTTGCATTTGAAACATGTGAATTAACAGAGAGAAGCATATTTAATTACAGCTCTATTAATGTCAACCTTTTAACTTTGCTTTTCCCCAGCAGGGAACATGAGAAGTTTTGCCATGGGCGGACAGCAGTTCCAGCAGTTTTTCGCTGCAGGGTCCAGGTCCTCCATCTTGGGCCCTGTTCCACTCGGGGTCGCCATCAAGACCCCACACATGGGATTCCCTCCGCGACATTTCCACCCTCACGCTCGCTATTTCAACAGTGTAAGACTGCAGCCGCTCCTCTCTCAGTCTCAGCAGGCCAGCTGGAGCAGGAGAGGGGAGGATGTGCTTGTTCTTGGTTATGTATTGGTAGCGATAATGGGACATTTATCATTGCAGTTTGCTTGGTACATAAAGTGAAGACTATACCATCAGATTCTAGGCCCTGTAGATCTAGCTGTTAAGAGCAACACTGGTCCTAATGAATGCATTAGTCTTAGTCACTGACAATGTTGAGGGAGTACATTGTTGGACTGTTCTCACCTATACTAGTTATATATTGGTAATAAACACCTTCACTTTTGTTCAGACATGAATGTGGTAGAAAAATCATAAATGCTTGTTCTGTTTATGGGCGCTTTCCGAAGTGTCATGTATCTGTTGCCTGGTGCTGTAATTAATGCTGCTTGCAGTGACGGGATTCGCTGTGTGCACACAGGACTTCCAGTCACGACTGCCTGACAGGAAGCGAGAGAATGAGCAGAGGCCTGCGGGTGGTCCGGACAGCCAATCAGGGCCAAGCAGTAGCCGAGGTGCATATTATAACCCCCACCATTCAGATCTCTTCTCCCGCTACATCCATTCCCACTCGGGTCCTTCGTGCATACGGTACTCTGCAGGTGGGGATGGTAGATGTGCTAAGGCCTGACAGTGTTGTCTGTTTGGGCTGTAGATGAGTCGGCAGTGGCAGCTGATGTAAGCATTCAGTCATCTTCACAACAGACAGATGAACCGACAGGGAAGAAACCGAGGACAGAAGGGTAAAGTTTCTTGCTTCTGGATGTATTACGTTGCTCCCTAAAAAAGGCTCATCACAGTCTAGGAATGCAAAACAATATTACAATGCAATATATATATATACCATACAACATTATTGTTTCATATGAAATATTATTATTTGTACTGGTAGTGACTTCAGTAGTGCAGTGAGTGAGTGTATGTATGTGTGTGTACAGAAATTGAACAAGTGTGTCGTTTTGTTCTGTTGAGCCATTGCATTTGTCTCTGTTGTGTGCCACAGGCCAGATGATTCACTGGAAGCTGAAGCTTCCCTAAACACCACTGGAGATGCAAACACCGCAGGTAGGTGATTCAGCGATTCACGTGCTCTGACTCACATGCTGTACGGCAGCACAGGGGAAAGCTCTTCAGTGTCCTACAGGATTTAGATCCAACACTGTCACTCAGCTTTTGGATAATATCAGAAACTTCTTGAAGTTGTGATGTGGTTGCGGTGGTTGAAATCCTCCCCTACATAGTGGGACAACCCTTCAAGAACCAGATACATTGTCAATAGTCACAGTTAACTGCATTTTAAGTAAAAGGAATCGACATACTTTTGCCACACATTTCCAGTATGCTGTCTTCCACTCTGGTGATCTCTCTTGCATGATCTACTGGCATCCTTCTGCAGTCGTCCACAGCTTCAGTTTTACATATTAATTGGTTGCCAAATAAAAAAATGAATACTGCTTAATTACCAGGTTAGTGGTAGGATACCAGTCTGAAGTCTGCACTGATTTTAGAAGCTATACAGTTCAGCAACCTGATTACTGGACTTTATTTACATGTTGGCCATTATAAGCCGTCAAAGAGGAGGAATACAACATGAAAATGACTAAATGCTGAATTTTCATGCCCAACTCCAGAGGTAACAATGTAACATTAGCCAGCTAGCTGCAGGGACATTATTTTGTAGGAATCTTTTTAGTTTTGTGAAGACATTAAGGAGAGATCTGGGAGGTTAAAAGTTGGGGAAAAAGGAATTCGAGGAGTATTTACATGGTGTGTATTCGGATAGGGATAAGGCAAAGGAGCTGGAGCTGCCATGCAACGTTCTACCCGCGGGTGACGTAGAGTGGCAAATGGATGTCAGCCTGCTAAAGTGGAGTGAGGGTTTTCTTTAGTGTGATCATATGGAGAGTGGTTGCATATTTGAAAGTGAACTTAAGCGCTACATCAGTACAAAAAGCAGGGATTTCAGACTCTGACATGTTGTCTGGATTATAGCAGTATGATCTGGCATCAGATTCGGTCAACAAAGAGGGTGGTGAGGTGCATGTGGTTGATCTAGATTAGGCTAATGCATTTGGTTTGGTGCTGGTGTGCCATTTCACCGTTAGCATTTACGATGAGGGTGATGATTAAGCCTTCTGAGTGGGTTCTAGGTGGGGAAAGGCTGCAGGACGGTTCCTGGTTCCCTCCAATCAGGGCATGCATGGATGTCATAACAACGCTGACAGCTACCGTGCCACGTACCTAGTGGTTGCTAGAGAAGATAAATGATGATCTTAGGTGAGGAAGGATGAAGGTTAAACCTGTTGTCAATTGTTAAAGGCAAACTTGGGAATTTTTTGATTGAAGGAGAACTGATGCCTTCTATACTGGAAAAAATTAGGTAGATGGTATAGTGCCATATTAAATGATAAAGGCTATTAATGGCATTAAGACATTTTCCTGTTTAACAGGAAAGTTTAAACTGAGCTGTCTGCAGTTTGGCTTGCTTCCTCATATTAGATGCCACTGATGGTTTATGATGTCCCAATTATCAAATATAAGAGGCTGGAGAGGTTTATGAACAGGACTATAAGGAAGTGGCTAGGGGGTGTCATATTGTGGTCTGGTATGGGCTATAAGGGTGTTTGAACTACCTCTGATGAGTTTAGTCGAAGAACTTAAATGTGCTAAGAGTGAGTCAGAAGATGATTTTGTTAGGATGTAAGGATGTGGTGGTAAAAGCTTTGGTCCCATTCACAAAAGGGGAGAGAGCAAGTTTTTGGAGTTGTTTTTGGAATCAGTGATACAGTGATGCTAAAAGCTCGTTATAATTCTGGGATGTGAGCAGGGCTTTGGTCAGGTGGTTTATCAGAAGCCTTTAATAAGACCACAGCAATGGAAAAGAGGGGAGTGATTAGTAGTTTCATTTGTGACTGTGAAGGAAAAGCTAGAAAAGAGGAAGATTACCTGGCAAGAGTTTTGGACTGTGGATTTTTTTTTTTTTTAATGACGTCCTTCCAACCCTGCAAAATCTTGGACAGTGGGTAGGTGGTGAACCTAGTTCTGAATTTTGTGCAGAGGTTTATAAGTTAGCAAATTGGTTAGTTTGTCACAGGGACAGTATACATGGAGATGTATTCAGGTGTTTAGCATGTTGATTCGATATTAACTGCTCAGATGTTAACGGTTTGTCTAGCAGTGATATGAATAATGCGGTTAGTTTTGTGCATTAGGGTCAGCGTACTGGACAGCTAGTGTAGGCTATAAATATCAGTAGATGGAGTGAAGCACAAGATTGGAAGGCAGATGTAGGTTTAAAAAAAAACAACAAACAAACAAAAAATCCTTCGGGTCTCACAGTGTGTTGCTTTAACTGTGCTCAGGCCTGACATGGTGTTGTACTCTGAAAGTGAGTTAACAATTCCATTTAAGGATGCAGTCGAGTAAAGGAAAGACCTGACGTTGGTGTCTGAGGTGAGAGAATGTGGGTAGCAGGCACATACAAGACCAGTAGAGGTGGGTGTTTTTGTGATTTGTGGCTAAATCTGCCACGTCTTTGCTTGTGCAGTTTGGTTTTAGAGACCCGCAAACTAAGGGTAAGTGAAGGAGTGGGCGCTGTAAAGGTGGACTGGCTGAGGTGTTCTGTGTTTTATGTACATGGAGGACTGGGTAGATGAGTGGGATGTTGTCCTGTGTAACGTGGTAGATCCATATAGGTTATACGGGTTGTGAAGTGTTTGTCTGTGTGGGTGCAGTGCTGTTGTTTCCTGCTGGTGTAGTGTACAAAGCCCATGTGGACCTGTTTGCACTAAGCGCATTAACAGGGTCAGGGAGGCCAGTTTGGTGATATGTATAAAGAGGTGTGATTGGTTTAAAAGTGAGGAGGGTGGGGTTGGGCTACCAGACCTCACTGTTGAGCCCTCTGGAAGTTGTGGGCTTAATGGTTGGCATAGGATATTTGACCTTTTATCTTGTGTAGTTAGTTACATTATCTAGCTTCTGAGGCATCGGAGTAAACTACTAAGCCTAAGAGTTTTTTTAATACTTGTTAGAAAGAGCAGGATCAAAATACATTGAAACGACTGAAATAATCTTATTTTTAGATTTGTATTAATGGAGAATATAGGCTACTTGGATCTCTTTGGTACTGCCATCTTGACAGTGATTCTAAGTAACCCCTCACAACACACCAGTTGGAGTCTGCCTCTAAAAATGTCTTGAGGGCCGTTTCGCCCTAACTCCTCACCCTCCATCTCAACAAGAATCGAGTCAACCTACCCCTAGACAATGAACAAGCAAAATGGACGGGTAGTGCTAATTGGTCGGGGTGAAATAGGATTTTGTTTAAATCTATCCAAATTATTTCCCTGTGTATCCATGACCTGCTGGTGTCAGACTGCATACTGGAGGAAGATGGGACCATGGCAGGCTCGGAGGCCGCCGAGGCAGTGGAGCAAAGCCGTGCGGCTGAGGTTGGTACCAGGAGACAGCTGGCCAAGTCTCATCTCCTTTCCTTTCCTCTCATCTCGTCTCCTCTCATCTCGTTTGTTATCTCGTTTGTCTCCCCGCAGCAGGTGGGAGGCCCCGAGCCTTCGACCAAAGACGAGGAGGAGCGGAGCGGCTCGGCCCAGGTGGACCACGTCGCCACGGAGACTGTAGCCGAGGGCAAGGAGGGCGCGGTCGCACCTGCTGGTACCAGGAGTGGCGAAGGGGCCAAAGACGCGGGTGGAGAAGCTTCAAACAAATTCTACTGCTACATCTGCAACATCACCTGCCATAACCAGCAAGTATGTTCCTATGGCATTGACTTTAGGGTACAGTAACCAGGGAACACTTTACATTACACCACCAATGTTTGTTTAGATTTTACATTCAGGATGTATTTTCATTCCTTTATATCCTGGCTATACATTGAAAGGGAACGTTGTTTCTTGTGGTCTATGTTGCAACACAATACCAGTACAGCACTCCAAAGTTCAAATGCACATCCTGTGGCTGGAGCAGGAAATGTATTCAATACAATACAGAGAAACACACAATACAAAGGACAGTGACAGCCACAAAGGCCAGGACACACTGGACATAATAACATATGTGTGGTGTCTGGGTGTGTCTGAGGGCCTATGTAAACTATGTAAAGCTCTACTGTTAGATTGGGTGCAGGGAACAATGTTCAATGTTTCTTTATTCGCCCGGAGGAATTTCCTCTTAGCTTTGGTTGTTACTGTATTGACCTTCGCCCTTGTATCTATCTGTGTTGTGGTTTGTGTTGGGGCTCGTGCTCATGAAGAATTTTCAGAGCCATATGAATGGACTAGCCCACCAGCAGAGGATGATGGAGATCCAGCACATGAGTAACGCCTGCCTCGTCACACTACTGCCACGCGTACAAGAGTCCCTGCAGGGAGCACGCAAGGATGGGTAAGACACACACACACACACACAAGCAGAAACCCATCCTTTAACAAACACTGTATTTTATTTCAAACCTTTCTGTCTCTCTGTCTTCTGCTTCTAAAACAACGTTAACCTCTGTTTTAGAAGGAAAGTCCAAAATGAACCTCTGCCCCGTGACATAATGTTTTTGGAGAAATGCCCTGCACATGTGGAAATGCTCCCATGTTGAAATGTGTGTTACTGTAGGGAGAGAAGACCAGGACTGCAGAGGTGGTGTGCTACCTGCCAGATCCACTTCACCACTAACGTGATGGACCACCGCAAAACCAAGGAGCACAAGGTGCAGTATAGCCCTCTTGCAAGCATTCATAAATGGAACACTAACATAGTAATAGAATCATCACAGTGAAGTGTTCAATAGTGAGGCTCTAACGTTAAAAACAAAAGTGTTGATGGTTCCTTTTGTCGAAATATTGACCTCAGAATCAAAACCGTATCGAACCTGAACATCTGTATTGCTACACCCCTACAAAGCAGTAATGTATTTCTTTCCCCTCTCTCTCTCTCTCTCTCTCTCTCTCTCTCTCTCTCTACTATAGATCTGTAGCCGTTCCTCTAGCCCCTCCTGCACTGTCTGCCGGCTGCAATTCAGAACATCTCGAGAGTTTGTGGAACACATGCATTCTGCTGACCACAAGCATCATGTGGAACAGGTGCACTCAATAGCACACATGTACACGCTTTCTGCTTCGTACCAGAGCACTTAATAGCATATTTTGCAGGGTCTTTTTTTCGCTAGAATATTCTGTTTATTTTATCATTCTGCTGATTTTATTGGAGCATTGCATGGTGTTTTAGACTTCAAAATACCTTCAAAATACGTTTTTGTGTGTTGCTTGTGTATGTGTGTTCCCTAAACTCTGTAGATCAGGAGTGTCGGAGCTCAGTCCTGGAGGGATAGAGTCCAGTACTGTTTACTGATTGCTCTGCTCAGACACGTGTACTGAACATATCAATTGATCGATTAATTGAATCGGGTGCGTTTAAGCTGTTCAAACCACCCTGGACTCCATGCAACCACATCTCCGACCAAAGTTTGATGCCACAGTGCTACATTTAACTAATGTTAAACACATCTGATTCAAATCATTAATCATTTGCAAGGTTTAGTAGGTGTGTTTGAGCAGAGCAATCACCAAACCTTTACTGGACTCCAGCCCTCCAGGACCACAATTTTGACTCACCTGCTCAAGACTCCCCTTTGACTCACCTGCTCCAGATGAATTGCAGCATGCAGATTTTGGTTGGCTGATTTTTCAATTCATTAATGTACATAAAATGAGGTCTGTGGTGGTGTTGTTTTTTTTTTTGTTGTTGTTGTTGGAACAGCTTTGGAAGGAGACTGGAAAGGAAAACCTGGAGGACTTCAGTTCAGAGGTGTATACAGTGGGGGTGGATGGGGAGGGTGTGGACAGCGAGGAGGAGGAGGAGCAAGCTGATGAAGAGAACGGGCAGGTATGGAACCTCCGCCCACTCTTCCCTCAAACATCCCCTATCTTCCAGCCATAACACCCATGGTCATTAAACCTCCAGCCATGGGTGTTGTTAAACCTATGGGTGAAGTTTTGCGCTCATTAGAGTGAGTGGTGGCAATTAAGAGGCCCTGGTCAGCGGGGATAACTGCTAACTATGTCATGGGGATTATTGTTCTCTGTATTGTTCGTGTGGAATGTGCTGATGTCTGTGTTGTGTACATCTGTTTTTTTTACTTTCTTAAATACATCTTTGTATTATTTGTGTTTTTATAGTTACGAGTACCACATGATTAAAGAGATGCGCTGCTTTATGAAATTAAGTATTTAAATTACAAGACAAAGCTAAGTGGTTCTGTTGATTGTTCTAACAGGAGGGGCTGCCTGTCCAGATGGAGGTTACACTGGAAGACATGACTGAGGAGGAGGAGTTTGACCCAGACACCGTGTATGGTGAGGAACCTCCAGTGTGCCATCCACAAACCATTAGCTGGTCCACCCGAGGACCACACGAAAGCCACTGCTGATATTTTATCAGAGTGAGGATTCTTTTGTGGCCAATAACCGTAATTTATGTGAAATTCACTGACTGGTTTAACTGAATTTTCCCCAAGGTTCCAGCTTTGTAATTCCTGTGGCTGGGTTTCTGTGCCGGCTGTGTAACCAGTTCTATCATTTTGAGACGTCGGCTCGACACTCTCACTGCAAAACTCTCCAACACTTTCAGAATCTGAAGGTAGGCTGAAGACTTTATCCATGTCTATATACTCCCTGCTACTGCAGCGGAAATTGCTGTGTTTCACTACCAGTCTCTCATCACTTTTGTGAAAGATGCATCTATGTTGGTGTATTCTGTAGGCGTACAATAGCCATGTCCCGTCAGATTTTGACCACAGGAGTTACTGTGGCACATTCTCAACATAGTAATGACACGCATGGTAGAGGGTGTTGAACTGGTACGGTAGTTTCCGTCACAACAGGGCTGCTGTTCATTTTACAGCAGGGCTGAAGGGGGACCTATAGTCTGTAACTGCATCCCTATAATGTGTTTCTAATAAATAATTTTGTGATTTATGGTGAGCGGTTGGTAACTGTTTTGAAAGAAGAGTCAGTGTAGTGAAATGCTAATTAATGTAGGTTCTGACAGTTGTTTTTACATATTACAGAGATACAAAAGCTTAAAGCTCCAGGAGGACTCGTGTCTGCAGGCTTCAGAAGAGTCTGCCTGCGGCAGCTCGACAGACCCTCAGACTGAGGACACAAACACCATGACCCAAAAGTCCCCCAGTAGCTCCTCCTCGAGTGACTCAGTCATCAGTAACAGTAGTCCAGCTCCAGAGAGCTCCTCCGAACAAGCCGCTCATCAGGGAAGCCTCGCCACCAGCACCACTACCACCATCACCACTACCAGCAGCAGTGACCCGCCTTCTGGCAGCCAGCAGCCAGTGTTTCCCGAGCCGCCCGGCCAACCCACGGACAAGGAGGAGGAGATGATCGCGGAGGAGCCACCAGACGAGGACGAGGACATCCCAGATGTTCCCAGTGTTCCCGATTTTACTGAGGTTCCCAGCACTGTTCCAGAGGAGAAGACCGGTCGGGGGCGTGGGAGGACACCAACGAAGAAAAGAGGGAGAGGAGGAAGACGACGTTGAGGCTGAAGCAGATGGAGAAAAGGAAAGAGGGATGGAGAGAGAGGGAGAGAGAAACACAGATAGAGACGCACAGAGAGAGACAGAAGGAGGGGACTGAGCTGCTACCTAGTCTGACAGAGAAGGAACCTGAGAGATATCTGTTAGCCATGCTCTGCAGTGATGCTCCTTCTCTGAGAGAGCTAAAAGTCCAGACAGTGCAGTTAGAGAGTAGGCCTTTCACTCTGCGTTTTTGTAGATGTTTGCTCCAGACTTATGAGCTGCATAACCCACAGGTCATAGTAATTGATTTTTTTTTTTGTTTGTTTGGGTTTTTTTTTTTTCTCCCTTTTACTTTCTTTTTTTGTTGGTCTTCATTCATGAAGGTGAGACAGGATGGAGACAAACTTGTGGTTTTGTAACAGTAACTTTCAAAGGATGTTGCACAAACATTTCTCCTCAGTGTAGGTCCTTGATTCTGCACAAGCTTGTAGTGACTTAGAATGTAGCAACATTTTACTTAAACGGGAATTTTAACAGGTGGTTTTTGTAAAATGTAAAAAAAAAAAAAAAAAAAAAGATGTGAGAAAAGTCAGCATACTTTTATTTTGAAAATTGATGTCTCGGTTGCATTCAGCTCTTTCCCACGTGATTCAACATTTGTTGAGCTGAGAAGAGAAAGAACTCAAACTTAAGAGAGGTGACTACTTATTGCTTGCCCTGTTTTTCTAAAAGTTTCAAACCACTGGCCTTCTCTTGTCTATAGAACACAGGCTCCCTCTAAACGTCTAGCTTTGCCAGGATTTAGATTAGTTCGTGGTTCTCAGGCAGTTAGTGATCAATTAGTGATCACGGCCTGCGTTAGGGGTGCTACCAGGGATGGCTCAAGACAGTTAGAGACTTATTCAACCAGAGCAGTTTGGCCTTGAAAAGAAGGGACAGGACATTCAGGTTAGCTCTAGCAGGATCACATCAAGCCAGCACTCTTTAATGAGCTTTTTTTCTACGCATGCTGTTCCAGTGACCAATATTTAGAGAACAATCTAAAGATCTCAATAGTTTTTAAATCATTTTTGAGCATTCTACCCATTCATAGCCTAACTAGATTCTAGACTATTGTTCTGGGCCCATTTTTGTCTTGGTGGTGGTGTTATCGAAGTTGTCATTAGCTTACCTGATTATTTCCATGCTGTTTTTCCTGAACCACTTCTGTTACTACACCACATTGTAAAGATGGGTGTGGCTCCTCTCAGACTGATTTCTTTAGTTTAGTGAACAGCTGTTGTGTATGGTCCGAAACCAGGAAGAATGGCACAAATTCAGAAAGTCAAGTCTGCCTACATAGCGTCATGCATTCATTTTGCTATGAAGAAATGTGCAGAATATAAAACCTTGTCAATTCCTTGGCTACCTAAACACCCACCCCATGGATATTACACCCCTGGATAATACAATGAAAATTTGAGAAATGTTGATGGGACCCACAGGTCATAGCGATTTTTTTTTTTTTAATTATTATTTGTTTTGGGCATCTTGGAAAAAGGTGGGATAAACTAGAGACATCCTGTGGTTAGTTGCACAACACACTTTGCTTTAGTTTCGGTTTTGATTCTATGCAGTGAAATTCCTGCATCACTATACCTCGCTCTGAGTTCTGTGCTCATTAAAATCACCGTTAAGTTCTTCAGGTATATTCCATTGTGATAGTGCTTTTTTTTGTTTTTTTTTTGAAAAATCACGTTGAATCATTAAAGTGCTGAAATCGTGGGAGTGGTCGCCCATTCGTACAGATCTGAGGTCAGATCGTTTTGGCTGGAGCATAAATGTCACGTCACTACTTCAGGTCATAAAACCTCAGATTTATGACATCCTAGCTGTATAGTGATGATACACTGAATTAGAGAAGTTTTATACCAAGGTCTTTGAGAAGCTTTCTGATCTTTTTACATTTTCAGTGGCATTAGCTGTGTGAATGATTGTAACTCTTTTGTCCCCCTCTACCCGTTTCTCTTAAAGTATTGTGCTTTATTGTTTTATATCATTTTATTGTGCATCTCAAAGTATACACTGGAAAACCTGAAACAGCATGTTCTCTGTGATAAACCTGGCTAATTAGAAATGCTATAGACAGCTGTTGCACCACACGGTCTGAGGACTCACCTTGAAGATGTCTGTAAATAATAAAGCAAGTGTACTTTGTGAGGGTTGGATGAAATTGTTTAAAAATTAGGGCTGGAGTTCTAGGCACAGATAATACTTTCATTGTAGATTCTCTACTGATAGAGTGGCCTTTGCCGCTGATTTAATTGGCCCATCTTATATGTGGGGGCTTTCATGATGTCTCTCTTATTTTGGATCAAAATAGCACTCCATGGGGGGAGGGAGGGGGGGTGGACGACACACCATATCTGAATCAATAATTGGTCTTTCTCATACCGAGAGCATTGTTCAGCATTGTTCCCTGAAAAACTACCCAGACTGGCCGGCTCAGACATGAACGCTGAAATACAGAGTAAGCTCTTGCCATCTGTAACATTAAAAGGGACTTTTTTTGAGGTATACTAAATGTAGCATTTGAAGTATTCAGCAACTTCTGAGGCACAGTGCAGAAACAACATGAAACGGGAAACGTTTAGTTGGTAAAAGGACGGAGAATGTCTGGTCAGTAAGATGGTATTTTACACTAAAAAACCCCCAAAAGGAATGGTAGTGTAATGTGTGATGAGAACACAGTACATGACTAGCTCATCGTTGCATTCTCCAACAGATGTTTAACTCATGACTGTAACATCTGAAAGGTACATGTACAACAGTGATCACTTACCCTCCTGCTAGAGTTCTAACACACCCCTTACAAACGTGATATGGAGTATGAAGGTGTTTCTTGACCAGTTAATAAATGGGACTACACTGTTGCAAGATTTCACAAGGAGGTTTGGTATACAGTACAGAGGAAAGCAGTCAGAATTCCTAAAGAAAGACCTGTCTTATTGTTAAACTGTTAAAAGTAAAACATTGTTGTTCCTTTGGTACTTCCTCCTGACCCATGGACAGTAGAGTTAAGCATCTGTTAATGCACTTCATATTGCTAAGGACTATTTGGAGTGTACATTTGTAAGGCAGTCAGTCACGATACCATGCAAGAGGAGATGTTGGTTAAAGTGCCATAAACAGTATTAGTCGCTGCAAGATCAACAGTGTGTCTAGTCCAGACTACTTAGTTCTGATCCAAGACATATGAGCGATTATTTTGTTTGCCTCAAGCTGACTGCCTGGCCAAAGCATTTGTCAGGCCAGTTCTTGAATCCGTATGTAATCCAAACTTGAGGCTATAACCGCAAAGTTAAATGCTCAAACAAATGTACACCTTAATGGCACTTCACTTAATCTGTTTTTGTTTCAAAAATGAAAACCTCTTGCTCACAGGGACATATTTGTGTTTAGGACATATAAACATGCTGAAGATCATCAACAAAAGACTACAAATGAACAGGATTAAGGCAAACTGCTGTGGAATGGTGTGGAGTTTTAAGTCCTACCTCCATGACCACAGCAATTATGAAGATAGTCATTTCAAGACACCAGAATGGAATTGTACATTTCATAATCTATTTTTATTCTACAGGAACAGATAAAAAAAAACAGTTGTTTTATAGCACCTGGAAGTACCATGTATTTTTTTCTGATGTTTGTTTTCTGCATTTGGGTCATTTATGTCTAATAAAATATTTGATGATTATTACTGTTTTTTTAATCTATTTGTGTAACATTAAAATTATAAGCACATGACAGTGAAGAATAAAGACAAAACCTATGTAGGATAAAGTGAGATAAAATAGTACCGAAGACTCATTACAATATCTAATTACTTAAGTTAAATAAATTAAACACTAAGACATTACGAAACACGCTTGTATATTTATGTGATGAGGCAGAAAGGATGTTGAACGTGAAGTGCCAGGTCAGTGCTTGCGCCGTTCTACAGTACAGCAGGGACTGATGCCAACCAGTGGAACGTGTCGAGATGTCTGGACCACTGATCATTGTTGTTATCCGTCACTTGGCGGTGAATCTTCGTAAGACAGATGTTGAGACGGCTGTTTTTCATCTCTGTTATCTTTTTCATTCAGCTGCGCTTGAAACTCCTGCCGGGCCTGTCGATTGGACTCCAAAAGTTCGTGTAGTTTGCCGTTCAATGCATCGTTGCGTTCTTCCAGATCATCCAGGCACGAGTTGATCTGGTCCAGCATGGAGTTGATTGCTGCATATTCTTGTGTTTCAAGATCATATTTATAGAATAGAAATTACATTACTTACGGACGGTTGTATACATCTTACAGACATTACGTTACAAACTAGTATCCGGTGAACAGTCTTTAAAATCGTTAACTATTGTGTGCATGTCAGTGAGTGAGTGAGTGAGTGTAAGCGCATCAAGCGTCGAGGTCATATGACCATGTAGGCCAAGACTACGTTAGGCTTACCTTCGTCACTAAATTCATCATCTTCATCGATAATTCCATCATTAGTTGTAATGTTGGGGTCACCATTTGGTCCAGACATTTTCATCTCACAAAAAACAAGGTAGAATAACTTATCCTAATACAAAACAAACCGCAAGATAGCCAAACAGTTCAAACTATGTGAGGCAGATTCTGAAATACTATAAAAGATATATTTGACGTCAATAATGTTTTCATGCACCGGCGAAAAATATAACAAAACTACTAGAATGCGTAAAATACCAAACGTTAGCAGATGCACGACATCTAACTAGTTAGCTAAACTCACAGTAACTGATCGCTTACCATCAGCTGACTGAGGGCCACGGGATTCAGGCTGTCCAATCATGTGCCTGCCATAATAAAATATAGTACACGCAAAGTATCTAAGAATACATGTAGAATGCGATAATATAAGTAAATGATCGGCGTACAGGAATGCATTTAATTTTGTAGCAATGTGAATGTGTTGCGAGAGTCTCCTGTCTACAGGCATTGTTGATATTACCAATATATATACGAGTGGGGGTTGGACGTCACTGGCGTGCAGAAGCATCTCACGCTGAAGTTTGAGGACCTCGTTTGCTAGTTGGATTATATTTGGATTACTGGCAGTTTATACAACAATTATTTACATTATCTCGCATTAAAACTGTATTGATACAAAGGCAAAAAAATTAACTGCGTTGTTCGCTTATTATGATGTATATGAGACTTTGCCACGTGGAGTAACGCGACTTAACATCTATGTTAGCTGAGCCAGCTACCCAACAAAATTCGAAACGTTACGACCACAGTAAGCAGTAATGGACGACTTGCCTGCTGACTTAAGAGCATTTCTTAAGATTCACCCATTTCTAGAGGTTACTGAATCCAATAAGGTTTGTTTTTTGTATGTTCCTTGCATGACAGATTTTTGTGAGAGGGTGAATGGAAAGTAGCGTATACATGAATTTAAATGTCATGATTTTGGATACCTGGCTAGCGCCGTTAACGATTAAGGAGTTATTCTTGTGGTTCGCCATCACTACAAGCTCTATTATTTGCTTTTAGATCAAGTGCACGCTGAATGGCCACGAGATTCCTTGCAACCTTACAGAGTTGCAGAACTTTATTTCGGGGAAGAAATTCAAGAAGCTGTGTTCTAGCGCCGACTTTAATTACAGCCAGTATGAACCACATCTGGTCCCAAGTACCAAAGAACCGTAAGTTCAGCCTATAATACCTCAGTACGGGTATTTTGTCTCTGAGACTATTCATTACAGTTTACTGTTCATTACACTTTACTATTCATCACAGTTTGCCTGTTCTAAGCACTACAAGAAGCCCACCAATTGCACACGTATATGCAACGAAACCAAGCTACCTCATAACATGCTGTGTAGGTTATCTCGTGGACATTTCTGTTTTAAGTGTCCTTCGGAGTACCTGCGCCAATTGTTTTTAAGTGTGTTTTTGCTGTGTGATGTAAATCATGTGGGGGTGTGTTACACCCTCGTAATATTTAAAAAAAAAAATTTTTTTTTTTTTTTAAATCTTAGCAATCGCCTTTTTTGCAAGCTGACCCTGAGACACATCAATCGCATGCCCCAACATGTTC
>JAOYMR010000002.1:5467958-5492427 GCA_025802075.1 Tenebrosternarchus preto
TTTTTTTTTAAATCTTAGCAATCGCCTTTTTTGCAAGCTGACCCTGAGACACATCAATCGCATGCCCCAACATGTTCTAAGACATGTCAGCGGGAAGCGATACAGGAAAGCCCTGGCACAATGCAAGTACCACCCTATAACTGTGTTTAAAATTGTCCTGAAAACATTATTCTACTTTGTCATTCCAATTATTTTAGCATTACCAATTCAACTGATGTGATTTTGCTTCTGTATTTGAGAGATAATGTAGCTAGCTATATTTGATGTCATTAAGCGTACTACAGCAGCAGTGCAGTATTGTCATCGTTGGTCACAATTAACAAATATGCTGTCCAATTATGTTTCAGATGAGGAGTGTGTGAAACAAGGCGTGGTGTTTGTGCCGGCCAGGATCAAACGTAAACAACGACCCAGAAATGCTGATGATGGCATGCCGAGTGGGAGTGGGGGTCGGAGCAAAGAGAAGCAAGACAGTGGCTTCTGGGCGCCATGCTCCAGCGAGGGGGAAGACGGCGACTCTGAGGACAGCATGTCTGACCTCTATCCATGTTAGCATTGCCTGTTTTAATCATAAACTCCCAGAAAACCTCACTTGATGTACTTAATTAAGAAATGTACTGTTACTGTTTATCCACTTTACTGTACACTATTTTTACACTATTTTGCATTGCACAGTATTTTAATCAACACCAACTCATTAGGTTTTTTTTTTCTCTCTCTTTTCTCTACAGCTTCTATGTTTACTTTAAAGACATCGGAGGCACCAGAAGAAATGGAAGATGACTTCCAGACAGATGAGGATGACATGGAGTTTTCTGAAATGGGTGATGAGAAACAAGAATCACAGAAACGAAAAAAGGTCCGACTCATAGAATTATTTTATTATTTTATATGCAAGTGTTTCAGAAGTACAGAAGCAGTCTTCCTTCTTTTCCATCATAGATTTGACTTTGCCAAGGCAGTGTGGAGCTTCTTGGCCCACAGAATGTTTTTTTTTGTTTGTTTTTGTTTTTTCAAACATAGGCCCATTGTTTCACAAGTAGCAACTAAACCCTGTACAACATAATTTAGATTTTCAGTCAACCTCATTCACCTCCCTGGCAGTTTCAGTTTCTTCAGATGTGTTTGAACAATGAGCATCCAGAAAAGTTGCGTGGAGGTCAGGGGTGGGTGTTTGGGCGTCAGCGATAATTCCTAAAACCTAGTGTTTTGTATTTTGCAGCCATTCCCATTGACATGGTTGATCCAGTCCCACCACAGCACATTACTGTGATTATCTGCATGTAGGCTACAGATTTGACAAACATTCAAGTTCATGGATTTAGTTAGAGGAGATCCTGCAGGGAAAACACAAATATTGATGAGCATGTGGTCCTGAAAGCTGAGGGTGAGAAATGCTGATATAGTGTTTAGGTCCTGTAAGGTGAATGTAAAAATAACATTTAAATGAATAATTAATATCGGTCAGAAACGGTTGAATTGGTTTGCCTGGGAGATCTGTGTCCTGCAGTAACTAAAGAAGTGATTAAAAGATACTAAGATGTGTTTACAAGCAACATGTATTCTTCTGACAGTGCTGCACTCTGCTTTTACAGGTCCAGTCTGCTGATTTTAACAAGAAGTTGAAGAAAAACAGAAAAAAGAGAGGTTTTAAGCCCATCTCCAAAGTAAAGAATAGAAAATAATAAACTGTTATATCTGCATTAACTCTGCTTCCAATTTCCTTCTTTTTTTAATTTTTAGCCAAATTCCCACATTGTGCTTGTGATGCCACAACACTAACATTTATCTAAAAATGGCTGCAGGAAGTGGACAAGAACTTGGGGGAAATGAAACATTCCACTGAATGTTTATTCATGCATTTCATTCTAACAGTTCTACATTAAGCATATTAAAAGAAAGTATATTAAATGTAACAATAGCTGTGAATTTATAGTTTTATTAATAAAATGTAGGTTAAATATGCTATAATTGGGAATGTATGCTGTTCTAACAAGATTTTAAGCCTAAACATATTTTTAAAATAAATTTTTTTTTGAGATGCAGTGCCATGACGCACCAAGGCTTGAAATATGCAGCTTTTTCCATTTTGTTCAGGTGAATGGACTTAAATTACGGAAGAGACCAGTACGTGGTATAATAAACCATATACTCTTTGAAACTGTTCATGCAGTTGCTGAGAAGACTAAATTCTCAGTACAGGCATTTTATTTTGTAGAAAGTAAACTTACTCCAGTGGGGTTTTCTAGAGATGCCTTTGAGGGTCCGTCGCAGGCTATATGACGTCAGAAAGGGGTGCCATGTTGTATGTTTTTGTTGGTTTGGGCTGAGAATGCTGAGGTACCTCATACGTTTGCGATATTTTTATGGTAAGAAATGAAGCTGTAAGTATTTTTCACTTCTCTTGCTGAGCCGTTTTGCAAACATTTTGTGGTAAGCTGTTTCACAGCATACGAAGCGAATCTTAGTGGGCAAAACAATGACCCTTCAGTGAAGAGAATCGTAAAGCTAACCACATCCGAGTCCACTGTTGTAGCTAGCTAGCTAGGTTAACGTTATAGCGCTAGCTACAAACTATGCAAAACGGACGTCTAGTCGAGACTAAACTGAAAGTAGAGTATACAGATCTCCACTGAAGATGCATTAGACGTCGAGATACGAGTTCGCCATCTGCGAGCAAACAGACTAGGCTGTTGATTCTAACTACAGATCTTGGGTTTTAGGAATGTAGTAAGTCAGAACTGTTGAGGGACTTGGAAGTAGTTATGGATGAAACAGAACATCACTTCTCAAAAAGTGAACGAGGTAGCTAAATGTAAACATTAAGCACAAACATTCTGTTTGCAGTGAATTCTGAACATTTTCAAAAATACATCGATATCTAGATGTATTAAATAAGCACGAGACCAACACAGCATAGAAGATACTAAATTACACTTATCAGATACGAGGAGAGGTTGTGACCGCTATATTCATTTATTTACGTCCTCTCATTTTGTGTTCTCTTGAAGTATGTAATGAAAATCAATTATAGCTGTAAGTGAACTGCACAGTAGAAGTGAGAATAACAAAAATGTTCTTGTCTGGTGATCTTGCTTTGAAATTACCTTGTAAAATATGTGCACACGCATCCTTAAAGCCTGCAGAATGGTTTGCACACAATTCTGCTGTGGTCTTTTTTTGTAGTTCATGATGTCTGGGAACTTATTAGCAAATATGTGGACTTGTATGGTAGTTTTGAGCTACCGTGTAATTATATAAATGTAATATATATGTATTACATGTATTTTTTTTGTTTGTGTGTGTGTGTTGTCAGGAAATCTATGTATGACCAATTGGGCATTGCCTTAAAGTGCTAAACAATATCCCATACTGTTGCAAACTGGCCCATTCACGATGGCAAGTTCATCTGTGAAATTTACTTGGTGTGCTTGCCGCAATTATAAAATCCAATCCAAGGACACCCATGAGAAGTGTTTGCTCTGCCTGGGAATCCAGCATGCCAAAGAGGCAGTCCTGGAGTATGGCAAATGCCCACACTGTGCCAAGATGGACTGGAGCACTTGTATCAAGCGTCTCACCAAGGTGCAGGAGGTGATACACCAGGAGGCCCAGCAGAGGAAAAACGAAGCCGCACAGACCGGAGTTGTGCCTAAGCACGAGCCAGCAACTCCACCCACCACCATCTCAGAATCCAGACCGGTGAAGGTGGCGGCAGCCATTCCCACCACAACGCGGACCGAAATGGCAACACCGGCGCCCTCCTCCTCCACCGTGCCTGTGATGTTCACCATTCTATCCCCTTCTCCAGGCATGTCTGAGCCTAATGCAGGAGTGGTAAAAGGCACATATGTGTCGCGTTTGGCCTTGCAGCACACGTCAGACCCGGCTCCACCCGTGGAACACATGAAGCCTCCGGTAATGCCTTCCACGTCCCACAAGAGACGCCGTTTGTCCAGGTGCGACGCCTGCTGCACGCACCATGCCGGTAGGGGCTACGGGCACCGGCGGAAGCGCTCTCCATCTCCACCGTCATGTTCGTCCTGGAGCTCATCCGACTCCTCCTCGTGCGAGTCCACAAAGGAGAAGAAGATGCGGCGGGAGTCGAGGAAATCCACAAAGCTAGAAAGGCGGCACGGGCACCTGCTGGAGATGGTGCAGCAGAAGCTGGAAGCCCAGCAGAGAGCCGTGCAGTTTCAGTGGAGCATGCTTGAAAGGAGGATGGATGTCCTGGAGAGAAGGGGTTCTACAACTGTCCTTCCACCCATTTGCCCATCTGCTGTGGAAAGCTCTCAGGTGTTCAGATTATCCCAGGAGAGTCAGGTGCAGCAGGCTCTGGATTCTCTGGCCACTGAATGCGCTGCTCCATCGGTTGTAATAAAACAAGAAGATAGGCCCGTAGGTGCCTCCTGTGCTACAAGATCAGGTTTGTCACTCGACGCTGAAGGAGAGGCAGATTCTCAACCACCTGAGAATGATGTGACGGCACAGGAAGTGCTCACATCCAGTGAGCTGCAGAATCTCATAGGACGTGCAACCAGATACTTGGGCATCAGTTTTTCCAAATCACCCACCAGTTCTGACCCATCACTTCCGGTCATGGTGCCAGAATTTGAGGACTTGGTCCAAAGCACATGGTCCAACCCAGCAACCTCAAAGTCCTTCAGGACAGTTTTTTCAGAGTTGTACAAGCTTCACGAATCTCAGTCTTCAGCTTATGACCACATGCCTCAAGTTAACAGTTTTATGTCTGCCATTTTCCAAGCTGTTAGACCCACAGAGAATAGAGAACAATCTTTTCCTGCTGAGCGCTGGAAGTTTACGGAAGCTCTAATGGAAAAGACGTATCAGACTGCGGGCATGCTGGCCAAGACGGCCAACTACTTGCGATACCTATCGGACTATCAAAATCGTCTTTTGGTGGAGATTTCTGAAGACCAACCTCAGAGGCTTTCAGCAATTCTGAGTGAGCTTAAGCTGATTGGACAGTTCACCTTCCAACTGTCTTCCCATCAGGCAGAACTTTCTGGAAGGATCATGGCAGCATCTGTGGCTGTCAGACGACAGGTCTGGATGGCCAAGGCCAACTACACGGATTCACTGAAAGCAACAGTTGCTGATCTGCCATTTGTTGTCAGTCATTCAGCTGGAGACAACACAGCCTCCAGCTCAGGGGATGCAGTGTGCAGACAGGAAACATGACAAAATTACAGAAATTATTCATTTGTGATGTTTTCAGATTACTAGTGTTATTACTGTTGTGATTAAAATGTAAGTGCTAAAGTCTCTTCACCCCCTCAGGTTCTATTTAAACACACTTTTAAGTGTGAATTGGTGCCACCAAGACAGCAAATTAAACAACTGTTGAGTTGAGCAAAAATTGTAGCATCTTCAGTGACTTTGTTGCCCATGTTACTTTTAATCATTGTGTCACATTACAAAGCCTCTGCTCACTGAATGAGAAAATGGATGTTGGCTGTTACTGTCTTAATTTTTTCATTTTCTAAGGATATAGTGTGATTTATATATTAACTGGAAGATTGACCAAGTAGTCATTGGTAAATTCTAGAATGTAGTCACCCACTTTTTACAGTGCAGTTTTAGATTGTCCATGTCATAAAATGTGAATACACTAAACTACCTGCATGATATGCTAGGACTTTTTTTTTATTATTAATCCTGTTTCATACTTTGTGTCACACACCCCTTAGCTCGTGACCTAATTGTATTGTGTGTAATTATGCCTGCATATGTTCTGAATCCATTACTGTATCATCCCTTACAATAATGTAGTCATAGTTTAGGCTAACTCCCTAAATAAATAGTGTTGTTGCGTTGCTTTGGTCCTATTGTGCTTCCTTGGTTTCAAACAACAACAACAGAAGAACAAGGTGTCAGGCCTGACAGTGAATTTACTGAAGCACTGGAGGAATATTGCTGAATGTTGTCAATATTCAGGGACCTGATGAACCACTTAAAAACCCTTAATGATTTACAAATATTGGCATATTTAGCATGGTTCTCAGTTGACAGAACCGTGAAAGAACAGGTGTATTTCCATAAACAAGTATGAGTGTATGCCGAATACAAATAAATAGATACACTATATCAGTAGCTGAATTTAGCTTTAAATCACCTTATACGGTTATTTCACACAGCTGAGCACAAGTTTGGATTAGGTTATTCAGTCTGGTGTGGTGGCAGGTTTTGTTAAAACAATTCTACGTTGTGATCTAGTTGGATTGTTGTATGCAGACACGACGACCTCCTCGGTATACGTGGCAAAAAACGGTCCGGGTTATTTGTTAGGGGGCTATGGTGGTAGCGTGAAGAATTGTGGGACGGTGGCGGCCTAGTCTGTAGGGACAGGCAAGGGAACTATAGACGAAGAAGTCTTTCAGGATAGGCGAAACGGTATTTCATATTAGTGTTACATTAAGAGACCTTCACGTGTGTACGCCATGGGACAAGAAGATCTCATGAGTACAGCGGAGGACGTGGCAGATCAGGTAAACTTATGATTACGGGGAACATCACATTCTTGTAATGCTAACCAGTTGGTTGGCTAGCTGGCTAGTCAGCTAGATAGGTAACGTAGCAAGCAAAGTTCCAGTGAAACTGATTGGGGTGTTTGAGATATCTTGGTAATAGTCGACTGCCCTGGTGCATTTTAAAAACTGACATCTTAGTAGTTGCCAACCAACTGCGTGCTAGCTAGCTAGCTGTATTTCGTACTTTTTCAGACTAAATTTGTTTAGAACTGATGGAAATTTGGAAAGATTAAGTCTAACTAACTGACCTCGCAACTTTTGAATAATTTGAATGGAATTGCCGACCTTGCGGTTGTTCTAGGTAGGTGACTAGTTAGCTACCATGTTCTGAAAGTTAGAGTATTTAATTCGGTTTGTTTAGTTTTGTGTTGTTGTCTGGTGGTGGGCGACAGCTGTCTTGCTAGCTATCGTAACTAATTAGCTAGCTGCGATATGCACAGATTAGGCACTGAACTAGTTAGCTAGCAGCCCCGTGCATTCCCAAATGTGTCTTGCGTTTTTCATGTTCAGAATAGCGGCAAATTGTAAATGAATACTCGATCCACGAGTTTGGCAGTGAATTATAATAAACATACGGCTGTAGCTGTCCATCGCGTAGCTCTGTTGGTCATCTAGCTAGCTAGCTAGCTTGGTTTGATGTTTTCTGAAATGTCATATGCTCTTTCTAGTAAATCTCGTTAGAGGCTTCACAAAACATTGTATAATTGATAGTTGCGGGGTTTCCTTTGTCAGAGTTATGTGTTGAAATTGTGTAATCGCGTATAGCCATTGCTTTTGTCTTCAGTGATTGGCTAACACCAGCGAACTCTACACAGCAAAAGAGCGGTATTCTGCAGAGCTACGAGTGTAAATGCTGAAGTCTTTTCACCCCCAGGTTATATTTTAACACTTAAGTGTGAATTTGTGCCAGCAAGACAGATGAGCAAAAAGGGGCTAAAATCCCTTGCAGTTGTTAAGCAACTGTTGCCGGAGTTGAGCAAAAATGGTAGCATCTGCAGTGACTGTGTTGCGCCTGTTACTTTTAATCATTGTGTCACATTACACATTTTCTGACCCAGCGAACCTTGTAAGATGTAATTCAGTTTTAACTACAGCTGTGCTTACGGAACACATAACGTTGAGATTAACCGTATATTGTAGAGGAAATAACCTGCATTTTGTACGAGAGGCGTTTCCTGCATATGAACCACAGACAGGAGGAATGTGCTGTGACTTGTGATGGTTACAAGGCTAAGATGTAATAGGAATCCCTTTTGCAAATCTAAATCTGGATCTTGAAAGTTCAGGTTTCAAGTTTGGTGTTTGAACAGTACTGTACAGATTTCTTAGTGCAGAACAGTATGGGACTTTTACAGTCATGAGAGTTGTCCGCCTTGTGAATGAGGATACAGGGGTGCGTCTGCTCTTCTGTTTGCTGTATTGACAGCCATGAGCTATGAGTGCATACAAAACTTATGCTAAAATAATATGTAAGATGGTCATGGTCCTTTGAACTGAGTAAAGATAGTTTGAGTTTGTTCAAGTCGATGTACCCTGTCTTTATTAAAGTTTATTAAATTTATTAAATTCCGACCAATTTGATCTTTACTTATCACTTTGCTACACATAAATGTATTTTAAATAACTGCTAGACCTCCTCAACCCAGTTTGTAATTTATGTAACAAAGAGATGTGAATATCTCTTTGAGGTTGAAAAACAAACTTCTGAGATGAAATAAATGTAATGATGGTCATGAGGTTTGCTGTGTGATCTTGACAAATGAAATTCACCTAAATCTGAATCTAATTATAACAAACTGTTAGTCAACAAAGATGCCGAATATGTTCTGCTCTGCTCATGCATTCGCTATATGCTTAACATTTTTAGAAAGTGTGCTCCCATGCACCGCTTTACTTATACCCATGTGAGTTGCACAAGATCTGTTTGCCTCCATGCCTACAGCCCCTCCCACCCAATGGTCCACATCAGCACTTGCCAGCGCAAAACAACCAATCCCTACTCACCAAGTCACATGCGTAAGCTCAGCACTGTGAGACTGACTGACTGACTGACATGGCAGCCAATCAGTTCATGTTTTCATGACCCCATGTTCCCATGAGAAGTTGTATGAAGAAAAGGCTGCTATGTTAATGAAAAAAGAGAATGTCCTGTATATGGTTGTTGGACAATGACTTGTACATGATTTTGATGCCTTTGAAAGTTGTTTATGTGGAAACATGAGTGCAGGTCTGTTTCAGAAGGCATGGTGTCAAGCTATAAAGTGGTTTTATTGCACACTTGTCGCAGGGTCACCTCAGGTTATCAGCACTCTGATAAATGTGCAGAATCGATTGCTGTTTTGTCTTTGATAAATCTAGCACAAGTAAAGCTTGCTTAAGCCTGAGCTGTCCTTATTTATTTATTGTCTGTAACAAGTGGGAACTGCAGTCATACAATACTGCTATTTAGGCTTCTGCTTGTTTTAAAATGCACTCAGTTTCACCAGACTGGACTAATTTGCACTCATCACCTGTACTGTAACTAAGATCAAACCACCCCTCATCCTTCCACAGCAAAACGAGGAGATTTGGTGACGTCACAGCATGCATGTTGCATTTTAAAACACCTCCTCGGAGGCATTCCGATAATAACGGGGAAATTATGCTGTTTTTTTGACAAGTCCGTACATTCTCTCCTTGCTCCCTCACAGTTCCTCAGAGTGACGAAGCAATACCTGCCCCACCTGGCACGCCTGTGCCTGATAAGCACTTTCCTGGAGGACGGCGTCCGCATGTGGTTCCAGTGGTACGAGCAGAGGGACTACATCGAGGCCACCTGGAACTGCGGCTACTTCCTGGCCACCTGCTTTGTGCTCCTTAACCTCCTAGGACAGCTGGGTGAGGGAACAGGCTGGACCGATGGCTTTAAGGACGTGCCGATATATATTTGTTGATCACAGAACTGGCTACGGTGTGGATATCGGAGAGGGTTAAAAACTGAATTTGTTTTGATGTGCTTTGCGCATTAGGGCTATGCAACACGACGGTCGCTGTCACAGCTTCCTTGGCTGTTGCGACACAAGTGAGGAGAGATGGATAATAGTTTGTTGCACGCTGAGTCTTCAGTGAGCTCACGTAACATGTTCAACTTGTTGTTCATGATTTAGCGCTTGTAATCTCATTGTAGCATGTTGTTATATCCAATCGACTGTGAAGTAGTTCTCATGATGGTGAACTGGCTTCCTCTAATGGCAAAATAGGTTAATGGTTAGTACAAACTACACACCAACAGTAGCTGTATGTGATCATGTAAACATCAAAATAACCGTAACCCATTTACAAAGGTAATAAAGGTCATTGGATGCTTTTCGAACTATAAATAGAATGCTGACGCTCCAGCGTATTTCTCATTTGTAGATGTGAAGTTTACTCTCGCACAGGTAAGGGAGCTGCTGATGAGTGATGATTCCACAGGTTAACCAGTAGCAGTCTGACGCTCGGTGCTCTTCTCCTGCAGGTGGCTGTGTGCTGGTTCTCAGTAGAAATTTCGTACAGTATGCTTGCTTTGGATTATTTGGCATTATTGCACTACAGGTAAAACGAAAACATTTGTTTTGCTCTGGTTGTATTTTAAATAGAGTAATATCTAATTATGACAACAATGATGACGATTCTTATTATTATTATTATCGAAGTTTAGAATCTGTAGAATAGTCTTTTATGATTGGTCACTTGAAAGGGCTCAGACATCTGTTTATGAATACCAGTCTGCTATAATTCAAGTAATTCATAATCAACAATGGCTTTTCTAGAATAGAATTGTATCTGGCTAATTAAAATACATTCAGAACCAATATTTGGTGGCAGCAGTATTCTTATAATTGGCAGGTAATTGTAACCAGACACTGTGCTGCTAACGTAAGATAAAACTATTCAGAGTGATGAGAGGATCGTGTTGGCTGGGGGTTTGTTCTGTGGTGATTACCAACTACATTGCCCCTTACATATATAGTCATTTCTTTATGCTATGCTAAAAGTCAACTCGCTGCTGAAGTATTTCAGAGTGAAGTAAATATGTACGTGTTCATATGGATATGGTTGGTAAATCCGACACTTCTTCACCTTGTTGTTTTCAGACTGTCGCCTACAGTATCCTGTGGGATTTAAAGTTTTTGATGAGGTGAGTTCTACTGCATGTCATAACATTAGATTAATAATGGAACTACAGTAAGACAACACCCTTCATATTTATACACCAGAGCAGGTAACATTTAACCGTTCAAGTTTTAGTCCTGTATTTATCAGTATGTATGTATTTTGGGCGATGACGGCATGAAATTATATTCCTTTTGTTGTTACATTCATATATCATTTAACATTGATGTATTTACAGTGTAGTGAAGTTTCTTGTTGAGTTGTCATGCGTTTGCCAAAGCAGCGTTGTACTTCTGTGTCACAAAAACAGTGTCTGTGGCTTTGTACTGATGAATTCGGTGGCAGTGGATTTTCACTGACACGCAGCAACATGCGACATGTTTCACTGCTGCCATTGGGTGCGTTTCTCCCCCCTGCAGGAACATGGCTCTGGGAGGAGGTCTGCTGCTGCTCCTGGCTGAGTCACGGACGGATGGGAAGAGCATGTTTGCAGGCGTGCCCTCGATGGGCGAGAGCTCGCCCAAACAGTACATGCAGCTGGGCGGCCGAGTGCTGCTCGTTCTCATGTTCATGACGTTATTGCACTTCGACTCCAGCTTCTTCTCGGTGAGAACCTGTAGACCCATTCTCTCTCCCTCCCTGCCTGCTTCTCTCCACACCTGCAGCCTCTCTCTCTCTCTCTCTTTCTCTCTCCACACCTACAGCCTTTCTCTCGCTCTCTCTCCCTCCCTCCCTCCTTCCACACCTGCAGCCTCTCCCTGTCTCTCTCTCTCCCTGTCTCTCTCTCTCCCTGTCTCTCTGTATCCCTTGCTTCACACCTGCAGTCACTCGCTCTTTCTCTCACTTCCTCTTCACCTGCAGCTTGCAGCCCTGGCCACTGAATTGTTACAACAGGACCAGATAAAACATTGTTATTTCAAAGTAAAGTAACACCCTAAACTTACTTTTTCTACTTCAAAAAAAAAAACTTTACTGCAAACCTATAAAACTATTTAATCACATTTTTAAGTAATAACTTTCCCCTGGTAAAAGGTTTAAATCAAAATAATCTTAACAAAAATTCTTCTCAATGAATTGTGCAGCAATTAAAAAACAATTAGCAAATCCCCTTTAATCCCCAGGTTTTGAAATGCAGTAGCTGCCTCAGTTCCTCAGAAACTGCACGTTGGTGCACACATTCACTCCGTGATCCCTCACACTTATCTAATTACTGCCCAGCCCATTCTGTTTTGTCATGTCATTCCTGTCTGTTTCTGTTCTAGTTTGCATATTTGATCATGTGTGTGTGTGTATAAAGGAGTATGTTTATGTATATGTGTAAGTTTATGTATTTACATACATGTACACACTTTTATTTCTGTGCAGTTATACTCCTGCAATGTAGTGATGAGGCACACAAACAAAATCCAAATAATTATCGTCCTCATTACGTTGATTTCTGAGGTTCCAGTTTAGATCGACGTTTGGCGAGTCTTTATAGTTCCGTGAATTTAATTAATTGCTCTTTCCTGTGAAGCTAGCTCCTAACCCTCATCATTGGGCGTGCTCCTCCTCTAGATCCTGCAGAACATGGTTGGTACAGCACTCATCATCCTGGTGGCTGTTGGCTTCAAGACCAAACTGGCCGCCCTCACCTTGGTGGTGTGGCTTATGGCCATCAATGTCTACTTCAACGCCTTCTGGACCGTGCCCGCCTACAAACCCATGCACGACTTCCTCAAGTATGACTTCTTCCAGACCACATCAGTTGTTGGAGGGCTGCTCCTAGTGGTGGCACTAGGCCCTGGGGGTGTGTCCATGGACGAGAAGAAAAAGGAGTGGTGAGGAGACCCAGCCCTCAATATATATATAAAAGAAAAAACAGCCACTGCCCAGGACACAAGGACCCACAATCTTTTTACAGCATCGATATTCCAGTGCAACTCGGAGCTCCTCTCCCTCACCGACCTTCGCTTTATTTTCTCTCGCTTTTGTTTTGTTTTTGTAAGTTCAAACAAGCAAACGGTTTTATGTATCTGTTTATTCTCTTCTCGTACAGTAACAACTAAGGAAATACAGCCTGAATATAAGGAACTGTCCAGGGAGTTATGGTTGATTTTCATTTAACACCTGAATTGATTTTCTCTTGCCGCGGATTTCAGCGTTAACAATAACGCCATCTTTAAAACATCGTAAACGTACTCGTCCTGTGGTGCATGCTACAGGATTGTGCATTGATGCTCGGAGAAATGGCTGTGAAATGGGCACGTATATATCCTCTGTGAAATGACAGCAATGTAAAGTTTTGACTGAGGACATAAGTTGCAGAGCCATATTCTCGCGTCACTGACGGAGTCTCGATTCTTAATTAGCTAAGGGCGCACGTCCTCTTTTGCCTTTTCCTGCAACCCTTGTATTTAATTCTTAATTAAATGACTCGTGTGTCTGGAGTGCACAGGGTCGCTTGTGAATAATACTGTTTGTGGTTCAAGTGAGGGGACGTGGAATGTATAACCTGCCATCCAAAGGACGATGTGGTAAGACGATGAAACCCTTTCAGACAGTCATATTTCCCATGGGACTGAGTACTGTATGCGCCGAGCAATCTAACTAGTCGTATGTCTCGGATCAAGGCAGCAGTCAGGGGAGTTTACCGATTGAGAAACGTCACGCCATATTTCATGAATCTACACAGGTGGAATAGATCATAAGGTGGTCTATATTTATACCTGAATGTTGTCTCGCTCTGTTTTTGTCGTCTTCGAAAATAACGCACCATGTTGATTTACAGAAGTTTATATTGTATTTTGATTTATTGTTTTCAGATCATGGCGGAGAAAATAAAAGCAAAAATGGACATCACTCTGTCTTATTTACTAAATTGAAAATTGTTCTTTTAAATAGATTTTTTTATTTTATAAATTAGATTTTTCATGTTAGCTTGCAAGGATGTTAGAAATTGTTTACACAATTTGTCGGTCTTCCTATTCTATTTCTGGAAGGCATTTACATTTAATTAACCCTAAATATATAAACAATAAATGCAGGGCATCTGTTTAGTTTTTGGAAACCATCGAACTATCTGTGTTTATAAAGGACAGAGATAAATAAAAATATATTGTATCTTCAATATTGAAATAATGATTAGAAATAGCGCAATATCAACAGATATTACATAAGGCGGCGAGGTCAATTGTGATTGGCTCACCGACACCGAACGAAAAGTGGGCTGTGTATTACAGTCAGAAGCGCAGGAAGTGTGCTAGAACTACTCGTCTTTAGTAGCTGGATAGGCTGGTGAGTAATTCTTCGAATTAATTTTGTTTTATTGTTATTGGAATGATTGCAGCACTGGTTGTTCGCAGATGTTGTGCGCTATCAGGCTCAGACGAATCACTGTTTAGAAGTGACAAGCGTCAATCTAGCTCTCTACCTAACGGTACCTAAACTAGGGTGGCGAGAGGCTAACCACGTGTGGTTTTGTTTGACACATTTTTACTTCACTTTGAGTCCGTAATAGACCTCAGTAAGGTGAAAAATAAAAGATGGTACGTAAAGATGTCCCATGCCCATCCAGGAGAGTACATGGGCGCTGGGCGGCTCAGGACAGTGCGCCAGTCCGTCGCTGGTCACCCCAGCTATCTAACTGTTATGAACAACATAGACTGGCTGTTTTGTCAATATAATTTGTCGGTGTCCTTGCAAATCTCCAGGCAAAAACATTACAATCGAGAAAGTAAAATAATGTACAGTCCTTTGGGGAAACGATAAAAATAATATTATAGTACAGGCTATATTCGGTATTGGTGTATCCTTAACTGTAATGCTATTGAAGAAACGCATGAAATTACATTAAAAAGGTATTAGACGGAAAGTTAAAAAAAAGTGATTTTCTGATGCACGCCCCTTGATGTCATATCTATTGCGATTGGTGGGTTGTGTTCTCTGACGAAGCAATGTGAGTAGGCATACTATATAAGTATTGTCGAATCGCTGTCACAGGGCAAGAATATTAATTTTTGAAACGCGTTGCTTACTTGCTTTGCGTAAGGTGAGTACATGATATAATCTTGTTTAATTGTCAGCTACCGCCATTAAACGTCACATCTTAATCACGTTCTTTGCAATGTAAATGACAATTCTGTTTACCTCAGGTCACCGTAGTTTTGACGAAACTTATAAAAGGAGGAGAACATGTCAAAAGGCACAGTTGTTCTGGCATACAGTGGTGGACTGGACACATCTTGCATCTTGGTGTGGCTCAAGGAGCAAGGCTATGATGTCATCACGTATTTGGTGAGTTTAACTGAGCATTTTATAATTGCACCTTTTTACCTGTTTGTCAGCTTTTGGCTAGGTACTAAGTGAATCTCCAGCAGAGACGTTTTTGCTTAATGTTTACCATGTGTTAGCTGTACCTGATGCTCACAGCTGCATGACAGGTGTACTTACAGTGTTTGGACAGTGCAAGTTATTTTACGGACACACTGGATAAGTAAAGAAGGACTTGTGAAGCAGTTTCCCCCTCTTGCTTCACTGCACCCTGGGTGACTGATAAATAATAGGAATTGAGAGATTTAGCAATAGTCTGCTTTGCTGTTGGCTTTTTTCGTCTTTCAGAATCACACAGTTGGCAGCACAGGAAGTTCTTGTAGCCTGAGCACCTTTGAAAAGCACCTTATTGAGAACAAAAGCTTAATAAGATCCGTAACAGTACATTTGAATCTGAGCCATGAGGAACAGTAATCTACTCATAAGAGTGGACCTGATTTTGCTGATGAGGTAATAAAATTATTATTTGAAGATAAAAATGTTAAACTTGGAATATGATTTTAAAAAGATTTGTATGAAAGTCTCTCTCAAGGCTACTGAAGGCCGCAGTAAAGCCCCTGTGGCCACTGTGAGAACATTATTTCAAAAGCTTCTGTAATATGAGTGTGAGAACCAGGTGACACATCTCAAAGTTTAGAAAAACGGAACATATTATACCTAGAAGGGCTCGGTTTATTTTGATGTAATAGTGACAGATTTATTAATAATTATTCAGATTTGGTCGGACCTGACAGTGGGAACCTGGTGAACTTGTGATAAAAATGCTGATGTAACCTGCCCTAAAAAAATGGTATGAAGCACTGGAATTTCGTTGAATTGATCAAACATCCTCAGATGCTTCGCTGTATAATAAGTAGGACCAGCTATTCTCTTCACCTAAATCCTGAGTCTGTATCTTTGTTTTACTATCATATTTAATTTGATTTAATGTAATAGTAAGTAGTGAAATCGTGGAGGTTTGGGAGCCACACTGAGCTGCCCACTGTGCTGGTGTCGTTAATGTGGTTAGATTGTATAATAGATAACAAAAAAAAAGGCCTATTCAGTTTAATTCAGCGTGAGTCGTTTAGTATCCGCGTGCCATGTACCCGCCAGTCAGGTTTTCTGGGTGTAGTTTTGCGCTTTGTTTTGGAAAAAAAACGTTGTTAAAGTCACCTGAAACGCTGTTCTGTCTTGTAACGATATCCTGAGTTCCCGTAATGCCTTCTGGCCTCCTTCTAATAAATTACTTTGACTCGAGGCTGGTTAGCAGTCAGTCAGTCAGTCATTTTTTTGGCTCAGATTCAACCTGCCTTACTTCTGCTGTTAAAATGTCAAAGGAATCCAAAACAACAATCGGAACCTCACAAATTCCCCAATAGGTAAACATAGCTCTTAATTAACTTTGAATATGTTTACAGTAATGGTAAAAAAGAATATATTGTCTTTTGACATGCGTCTGCAAGGCTTGGCACAGGTGTTGTGTCTCACGGAGTCATAAACCTAAACATTTGTTGTTGTTGTTTTCCCCTTTTTCTCTCTTCTTCTCTCACTGTGGAAGGAACAAGGAAGGCACTACACAAATGTAAAATGTTCTCTCTGGGCTCACTTTCTCTCTCTCTCTTTCTCTCTCTCTCTCTCTCTCTCTCTCTCTCTCTCTCTCTCTCTCTCTCTCTCTCTCTCCCCTTGTCTCCCACTTTCTCTCTCTCTCTCTCTCTCTCTCTCTCTCTCTCTAGGCCAATATTGGACAAGATGAAGACTTTGATGCTGCACGGAAGAAGGCAGAGAGCCTGGGAGCCAAAAAGGTGATGCTGACTCTGAATACTGAAAATGTTCCTACTGTATGAACTCATCCACATTCTGAATACTGAAAATGCTCCTACTGTATGAACTCATCCACACCCAGCTACTCTTTAGCTTGCTTGAACCTATTTAAACTCCTAGAACTGAACCATCTGTCAGATTACTTATTTAGTGCTGTTGTAAATATGTTATAAATCTCTGTAAATATGAGGTTTTCGTATAACCTTAATCTTGGTGGGCGGGGGGTTTTGCCGGGTGGTGGCAGGTGTTCATAGAGGACCTGCGAGCGGAGTTTGTGGAGGAGTTCATCTGGCCCTCGGTGCAGGCCAATGCCATTTATGAGGACCGTTACCTGCTGGGCACTTCAATAGCTCGGCCCTGCATCGCCCGCCGCCAGGTTCAGATTGCACGACAGGAGGGTGCCCAGTTCGTGTCACACGGAGCCACAGGAAAGGTGTGTGTGTGTGTGTGTGTGTGTGTGTGTGTGTGTGTGTGTGTGATCTTCACTGAAGGAAGTAATGATCATGCATCAAATATGGTTCGTTGTTGCTTTTTTGACCACTAGATGGAGACAAATACCATTCCTTTAAAGTTTAAGGGCCCCTTTCCGGGACATGGATTAAGCCTCTTTTTGGAGTGAATTGCAGGCCAATGGTGAATCACCAGTGACGATTCTTTTTAGACTAGACTCGAAGGCTTGAGTCACTATTTTGACTACATTTTTGACTTTTGTTCAGAGTAATGTAAAGGTGGGGGTGTATTTTTATCCTCATTTATTTTGACTTGTCTGTCTATGTTAGCACCTAGTGCCGCAACAATTTCCTAATGTTGTGAATCTGTTCACTCATATGGCAATAAAAGCTTCTGATTCTGATTTCCATTTTAGGGCAATGACCAAATTCGTTTTGAGCTGACCTGCTATGCTCTCTACCCTGAAGTCAAGGTGGGCATCGGGTTCTGGCTTACTGCTTATGATGTCTGCATGTTCTCTACATTGCTTCTTCACTGTTTACATTTACATTATGTGTTTGTGTCAGATTATTGCTCCATGGAGAATTCCAGAATTTTACAACCGTTTCCAAGGCAGAAAGGACCTAATGGAATATGCAGAGGTAATATACCTGTTAACAGCGTTCCTCGTAGGCTTGTGGGTTCTCTCCATATATACGTAGATGTTTAAGTGGGGATTTTTGGTTGGGCATTGTTTTTTTTTTTTATCAAAAGTGATGAAATGATTAACTATGCTGATTAATGTTGGCCTAAAGAATTGTCATGGATTTATTACAATATTTAAGTTGACATTTTATTTTTCATCTTTAAAAGACCCCAGCCCCAGTTCTTTGAACTGAATTTTACACTGAAATACCTGCCACACCTCTAATGGAACCGCCATTCTTTTACATGTTTTGTCCACTAGGGGGCTCTTGGACATTCTTCATAACTGTCCACGTGCCTCTCAGATACACTTAACACTCTCGTTCTTTTTTTTAAATTATGATTATGAATTATTTTTCATTGTTATTAAGGCGTTTGTATTTTTTTTAAATAATTAAAGAGAAGAAACCATGTTATATTGTTGGATGACTTCCTGCATATGGTTTCAGAAACATGGCATTCCTGTTCCTGTAACCCCAAAAGCACCCTGGAGCATGGATGCCAACCTCATGCATATCAGGTAAGATCTCACACCCCACAATAGAAACACTTGCATGAGAAACACACTTCTGAGTTTGGGAGGCTTTGTACCTTGTTTTTGACCTGCTGCATTGGATGATGACGCTGAATTACAATGGAACTGGTACCAATGGTTAGACTGGTAATACTTAATGTGCTTTCTTCATCTTCCTCCACAGCTATGAGTCTGGAATACTGGAAAATCCCAAAGTAAGAGACCTTCACTCACGAAACATTTCAAATTGATCAATTTGGTCAATTTTGAACGCACTATGCTTTAATAATCAGTATATGGTTCTACATTTAATAATCATGATTTTTACATTGGCTTTTTAAAAAATTATTTAAAAAATCGCAAAATAAAAAACCCCACAAATCTTGCATGCGTGATGAGATGTAATGAAAAACGTTTTGCCTTGTCTGGCTTATGTCCCAGTCCAAGCCACTGTGTTCAGACAGCACACTCACTCCCAGTGCAGGGTGCACACGCAAACCCTGGTCACCTCTCCCCACCCTTCCGACACAGCCTTTCTCTTCCCTCTTGCTTGCCTTTGTGTCGGGCCCTTTCTGCCGCTCCCTGCTGGCCCTTGGACGGGCCTGGGACAGACAGACAGTGACCTGTCCTCACAGCCGGGCTAATGTCTGATTTCATGGGAATCGGCAGGCCAGCTGGGCCTCCTGGCTGGCCTGCACTTTCTGGGGCGAGTCTCGTCCCCCTCGGGCTTCGACGTGGGAGGGGACCCATTTCAGGGTGACACCGTGACACTGAGATGTCACCGTTAACAGTAAAAGTACAAAGATCTCCATCACGGACACAAGCCATGAGGAGAAGGAGTGTGAGTGAGTGAGTCAGTGAGTGAGGGGGGAAAAAGTGATGGAAAAAATGAATATAAGTGACAGTTTGAGTGCGGAATAGAGTTTGAATAGAGTGTGAATGAGTATGATGTGAGTGTGAGGGAGCAGTGTGGAGAGAATGAGAGTTTGTGATTATGTGGAAAGAGACAGGATGTGTGGGTGAAGGAAAGGAACATTGGTGTGGTTGGGTGAAGCAGCGGACTGGATGGAGGGGGGGTTGAGTACAGTGATTTGGATGGATGGTCTAGTGTTCTGAAGTCATTTGTGTAGTATAAGAATGTTATTGTTTTATATTATATGTTTAACAAAGGGATTGTCCCCCTCTTCTCTTCATTCAACCCTAGATGTGTCCTGCAGCCAAATTAGAAGTCATTAAAATAGCACCATAGCACCTCTGGCCAGTTAAAGACAGTGTCCCCTAACCCACGACCAGAGGACGTGTGTGAAAGGGGCACGTTGTTTGGTAAATACAAAGAGACCTTTGGTGTGACTTGCGGCTCTGAAGTGTCGCAGAGACGAAATGAACATGTTCCTGAGCTGGTCATGGGTTTGCCGATGCTCACGCAGGGCTTTTTCCAGAGGGAACACTGCTATGTGTGGTCGGCCATTTTTGGAAGCCAAGCAAGAATCGCACTCTGTTCTCACTTGTTTCCCTTTAGTTAAATACTTGCTGAATCATATGGGCAAAAGTGTGGTCTGGACCGAGCTGGTATGGTTACTCTACTACTGTTATGAACACTTCACAGTCTGGTTTGAATCAGCCTGGTTTCCTTAGAATTTTGCTGCTGTGGTTTGTCTGATTGGTTGGTTTTGATATTACACATTTTCCTCTACTTCTTTCCTCTCTCCTACATTTGGGGTACGGTTATCCAGTGATCTACTAGTGGTACATGTACCTTATTTATTTAGCGACCTGAATTAGGAAAATCAGTTATTACAAGCTTGTAAGGTGAAGCAGGAAGTGTGTAATTAAGATAATGAGAAAATCCAATGAATATTAATGAACACTCTTCTTTTCAGGGCTGTCAGAGAATTTGGTAATTCATCTTCTCAGACACCTGCTAAACCTGGCAATTGACTGAGCTGAATCAGGTGCGTTTAAGGACAACCGTACTGGACTCTGACCTTCTTGGACCAGGGTCTGATACCGCACTGCCACCTTAGCTAATATTAAACAGACCTGATTTAACTCATCAGTCACCAGGTTTAATAGGAGTGTCTGAGCAGAACAATCAGTAATGCTGGACGTCCAGGACTGGACTCTGACACCCCTGTTTTACATCAAACTTTTGTTGCTTTTCTGGGAATGATTAACTTATGCACCTGTGGTTTTGATATCATAAGATATCATAACTTTCATCTTTAACCGAGCCATTCTAATGCTGGCAGTCATGGTTTTATTTCTCTATCAAGTTTTTGTTTGTTTTTGTGAGGTGTGTTTGTTCATTTGTTGTCACATTTAACAATTTGAATATGTTGTGCTTTTTCTCAAATGTATTATAAATATTTGGTACTGTGGGGCATGTGTTTGTGAACACACACACACACACATACACACACACACAGACAGACACACACACACACACACACACACAGACAGACACACACACACACACACACACACACACATCATATTGCTCCCCAAACATTTCTGGTTAAAATGCAAACCATCCTCTCATCACTCCACCTCCACCCCACCCTCAATTTACCAGCAGCTTGTGCCAGATAGAGAGAAATAGTCAATTTAAACGTCACTTCCAGTCCACTGGTTATCACTCCTGTCCCTGCGTCCTCGCCTGGCCCTGCCCCTCTCGCGCCTGTTCCGTTCCGTTCGTTCGTTCGTTCGTTCGTTCTTCACTCTCCATCTCTCTCTCTCTCTCTCTCCCTCACTTCCAGCCTGGGACTTTGATTGAAAGGCAATGAGGCAGCAAACGTGTGGAAAGTGAGAGATTTACTGGCTCCTGAGTTCATGCAATGGTGCGTTTTCAGGACTGTGCATTCAGCCGCCCCCACAGGACAACAATAGGAGCCGAACCCCCGAGAAAGAACCGCACAGCGGAGACGAGACGCAGCGCTTCACGGGCCATTTGCCACCAATGCCCCCCCCCCAACCCTCCCTCCACCCTCCCTCCGCATTTTCCCCTTCTCCCCTTCAGGAACATGCAGCAGGACCCAGTCCACATGCAGGGTGCTGGAATTGAAATTCATTGATCTGGTCACAGTCTGTCTGCATCTGCTTTTCTATCCCCTTGCTGATACCTCTGGGCTTGATGGTATCGTGTGCTGAGTTCCGTGTATGTGTTGACGTCTTGTCGTTGGGCCACGTCTGGCTGTAAAAAAAAAAACGGTGTTGCTTGAAACTTCTCTTGTATTCCGGAAGGTTGAGAGGCCATTTTAGTTACAGAATCCGTCCTATTTTGTGCGCTTTGTAGATTTACGTGTTGAAACGTAAACCTTACAGGTGGTTGTCTTCTTCAGCAATGCACTGATGCATTAAACCCTCACATAAATTAATGAAATACCCCAAGAATGTTGTGAGGTAAATGATCTAGCTACCCTACCAGAGAGTCAACTCTAGTCTGGTGAGCACATGTATGCTCCCTGGATCAGCTGCATTTGAGGCTGGACATGGTTGCTCCCGTCTTCCTCGGTTACAAATACCTAAACTTCAGTGTGGAGTTTGAACTTGAGCTCTTTTTAACCGGCCAAAGCATGTCAGAAGTGCGACGAAATTGTCAAGTCGTCTCAAATGGCGCCCTGAGCTTCCGGGGGAAGCTTTCTTGAGTTAGTCAGAAATTCAGAAAGTGTCTGATTTTACTCCATTTTGAATTGGATTGGCTTTAATACGTCCTTCTCATTGTGCTCTCTAGTGATGGAGAGCCGTGATGCGGAAAATAACGGCGGCCATGGCGTGTGGTCAGGTCCGCCGTTTAGTTAAAGGTAAAGAACGCGCCCGGCTCGTTCCGACGCGTCTCCGGCCGAGCGAGGTTAGTTATAGAGCGCCGATGTTTGTCTGGTAAAGGTTTCCATTTAAATGCGCCCAGTAGTTATTTTGCATAGTTCCCCTGCAATTTGCTTCAGCTCACAACGCGTCTCGTGTGCCGTAGCGATGTAATGTCGGGTAATTGGCAGGGGGTGCCTTCGTCTGACACCAGACCCCCCTCCTCCTCCACCTCACCTCTCCCCTGCACACACACACTCACCCACACCCACTCACTCATGAGAGAGACTACAGGCTCTACCAAGTGGAAGAGGAAGAGTCGATTTTCCCTTCTTTGTGTCACTTTGTGTTCTTTTTGAACACTTGCTCAAAAAAGTCATAAGAGAGGGGAAAAAAAAAGCTTCTGTCAGAAGGCAACCATCATCAGTGAAAATATATCCTATATATATCTATAGGATTGTATTTGTATGTCTATTTTTGAGGCTGGGTCCTATGGACCCCCATACCTCCACTGGGGCACTGGGGCAATGGAACTGGATGCATGGGAACTACATGCCACACTTGCTATTTTAGTTTCATCTCAAGGCTTTTTCTCCATCTTCACCACCACCACAACAAAAACAGGTCTTGCCATGTTCAGAGCATGTCCTCATTCTACTAACTGTGTTTTGTGACCCTGCAGAGCCATGCACCAGCAGACCTGTATCTAATGACCAAGAACCCTGAAGACTCTCCAAATACACCAGACGTACTGGAGATTGAGTTTAAAAAAGGTAGGTTTGGGTGTGTGGGAATGTGTTGGACTCATCATCTGTGTGTGTAGGTGGAGAACACCCCCTGTGGTGATATGAGATTTTGTTGCTTTATGAAGAACCATGTTAAGTACTAGACTTAAACCACACAAAAGACCGACAGTGTTAAACACTGGAGCTCCAAACACCTCCAATCTCACAAACATGGAATCATAACCTTCACACCTGGTTTTGTTCGGGTGGTGGGTGGTTATACCAGGTTTGGTTACACGAGGTTTGCCAGTGTTTGTTGAGGAATGTTGGATAGATGTGTCCATAAACTTCAAACTTGATTACAAAGAAAAACAAGTTTAATGGGTTAATGCAACATGTCAGTTGGAAAGACTTTATTAGGCATGTTCAAAACGACAAAATGTTGTTTCTCAGAGCTTCAATGCACAGAAATAGAAAGACACTTGCTCTGTTATTGATCTGGTAGTGATCATTTTGTTGCAGGATTTATGGAAATCTACTAAATGAACCATTTATGAGCCACTAGGTTATATTTTTGTTTGATTGTTTTGTTTTATGTTTCCTGTTGCAGCTAAAGAATAAAGTGTTATTTTAAAATAACCAGTCCCTTAAACATTAGCAGCACTGAGGATTATAAGGAAATGTTGTCCCCTCCCCACTTTTACTAAACAGGATTCCAGCGAACGGTAATGTGATTCGATCAGACAGTGATGTCATTGTGTTCTTTAAGTCTATGATCCTTTCTGGAGTGCTATTAGTATTCATAGGTATTTCAGCCATCTCCATTACTGACGCCCACAAACGTTGCTTCACCCTCTTAGTCCTGTAATTAAATAAAGCGGAGGGGGTTTAGGACCTTTACAAACTTTTTTCTATTTTTGTCTTTTGTTCCTTTTAACTTTCTCAGCACTTTCTCATTGATTAAAAAGAATTTTAAACTACTGCACTTTTTCCTGCTTTGGTATTTCACTTGCCGCCACCCTTCCTTTTTCCACGTTCTCCTGTGCTCAGAACACAGAGAGAGAGAGAGAGAGAGAGAGAGAGAGAGGGAGAGAGAGAGAGAGAGAGAGAGAGAGGGGAGAGAGAGAGAGAGAGAATGCAAAGCTCTTTCATTTTTCCTACAACTGTGTCCTCTGTGCCATTGTTCACTCTCTCACTGCTGTTCTTATGAGAGGCAGGAGAAGAGGAGATAAAGCAGCTGATGAATACACTCCATATTGAGCGTGCAGAGGCCCGGGTGTGGGTGGAGGTGGTGGGGGTTATCGTCTTCCGAGAGACTCCCGCGTTCACGCCGTGGTTTCATTTATTTGAACTTTTAATCTAATTATTAACTCTTCGGGGGATGGCGGGCTTTGTCCGGCAGGCGAGGTCTGCTCTGGGGGGGGCGAGGTTTTCTCTGGGGGGGGCGAGGTCTGCTCTGGGGGGGTGAGGTTTTCTCTGGGGGGGGGCGAGGCCTG
>JAOYMR010000002.1:5498820-5511469 GCA_025802075.1 Tenebrosternarchus preto
CCCCCCCCCCGCCCCCCCCCCCCCCCCCCCCCCCCGCCCCCCCCCCCCCCCCCCGCCCCCCCCCCCCCCCCCCCCCCCCCGCGGGCGCGCCGGGCCGGTTCCCCCAGGGCTCTCCGGCCGGCCAGGGTTCAGTTGCGTTGATTTCTCGGCGCTCAGTCCTTTGTGTCTGAATGAGATGTTCATACGGAAGAGAGTGTACAAACAACGCCCCATGAAAGAAGAAAGAAACGTTCTCTTTGCTATTTCTGGGAACTAGAGTCTCTTTTCTACTCTTTATCTCTCTTATTCTCTCTCTCTCTCACACACACACTCTGTCACTCTTTCCCACTCTCTGTCTGAAACACACGCGTGCGCGCACACAGACACACACACCCTGTGGTGACTCAACAGGAATCAGTAAATAGTGTCATTAGCACAGTGGTGTTCCCTACATGCCATATTGATCCAGAAAAAAGTCACAATAGGGCTCTCTGCCTATTACAGAGACACTTGTACAGACAGCTGTACAACGACACACACACACACACACAGAAAGAACAGTGTAAAAGGTCTGACTTTTACATACTTTGTTACATTCAGCAATGGTGTGTGTGGGTGTGTGTGTATGTTCGCGCTTGTCCTTCCTTGCTTATTTCCAAATGGTTAAGTTATTGTTAGGCTACTTAGGAGTGTGCTGAACATGGTAGTAACCCCTCCACCACCCACACACCAACACCAATAGGTACACTGAACATATAGTAACTCAGTGAGCAGGTGGTGGCTCAGTGGTTAAAGTACTCAACTAGTAATCACAAGGTTGTTAGTTCAAGCCCCACCTCCATTAAGTTGCCACTGTTGGGTCGCTGAGCTGAGTATATATAACCCTCAGGTGCTCAAGATGTAGTCACAACTGTAAGTTGCTTTGGATAAAACTGTCCGCCAAATGCCAGAAATGTAAGATGGTTTTGAAGGATCTATAATCCTGGACCTTCACAAAGAGTCATCTCAGTAGTGCTTTGCCCCTGCCTTATCTGTGCAGAACGCTGAGCTGATCTCTTGATTCCCAGACAATGACCTGTGTGATCGCATCTACAGCAGAATACTGAAAATGAAAGGGTTCAACCAATTTCACTCAGCTGCATCTTCTAGGTCTTCGTCCCTGGCCTGCTCTTCTTTTTGAGGGGAACGGGCACGATGCCACACTGTGGTGTAACGCATCTCTGTCCTCTCTCCCCCCAGCATGGACGTGCAGGGCGACTACAACCCCTGTGATGCTTCTGGCTTCATACGGATTAACGCGGTCAGGTGGGTCCTGTCGCTACATCCTCCTCTGCTCTTACCGTTACGTTTGCATGTTTGCACTGGGAGATGTTTCCGTCTGACTGCTGTCTGCTCTGGTCTTTTAGGCTCCGGGAGCATCACCGACTGCAGGGTCTTAAGCAGTGAAGACCCAGTTTCACATCACTGACCACACCTGCTGTCGTGTTCTAGACATAACACTCCAAAAAACTGCTGTGTAGTACATTTTTACTCTGGAGTTCATTAAAAAACATTAACAAGCCCTTGATGCAGTATGAACTTTTGTGAGCCCGATGCGTTCCTGAATCCCAGATATAAGGTGTATGTACTTATTTGTGGTTGTATGATGTACACAATGTTTTGGTGAGCATGCACATCTTGAACGGCTGCCTGTCAGTCACTGAGGGAGAGGAGCTCAGATGCTGGAGAGCTGAACCGGGCGAGTCTACGGCGCTCCAGGACAAGGAGCTACACCACTCTGCACTCTCCTGTTACTGCAGCTGTTCAGCAGTGGTGATCTCAGTCTGGGCACCAATTCACAAATCTGAACCAGTAATCACAGCATAACTTAAAATAGCAGATCCTGTCTAAGATCGGAATCGTTCCCTGATTATGCTGACTGCAGTCAGAAGACTGAAATGGTTAATGAAAGCAGGAAGTCCATAATAGAAAGGAAGTTAGTCAGGTCACTCTGGCAGGACATCAAAGTGATTGGCTGTCACTGAGAGGAAGTCAAATTCCATCCAACAATGCCACAGCAATAAGGGGAAAATGTCTGAGTGTCTACGCATCCCTCAGTGCTCACAGGGGACTCAGACAGTGTCACCTGTCAGGTCAGGTATGACAGAGGTGAGATCTGACCAATGAAATTAATCATCCTTGACCTTAGTCCAGTCTTCTCTCTTTAACCACTCCCCTCAGAAGTCAGCAGCACAAAGGGAGAGACATGAAAGTCCAAGTGGACACAAAGTGAGCAGTAATGGAGGCCTTGTCTGTCTCCTTCTAAGCCTGGTAGGACACAAAGGATCCTATTTTTCTGCAGTTTCATTCACATATGTGAAACCAATGGGTCTCGTCAGTGCCAGTCATGCCTGCTGTCAAGTCTGTTGGAAACGAGAGACGTTCTTGCGTACCCAGACTAGTGCTGTTGTTTTGGGATTTTTTGGTTTGTTTTCTTTACCATGGTTTCCATTTAGCCACTCGTGCTTTCTATGATTAAGAATGTTTTTGAAATAGGAAATTCTATAAAACAGGTTATCAATCAAGTTCTCAGAGACCTACAGTCCATCGTAGTTTTATTTTCTCCCAGCACACCATGCTTAATCACCTGAAGCGACAGATGAAGAGCAGCTGACGTTCTTGTTACCTGGCCGTGGTACGTGGGGATCTGAAATATGAGGATCTGAGCATCTATGATAAAAGAATCGCATCCCCTTTCAGCCACTCCCTGTTCAGAGGAAGATGGAGCGAGGATGTTGACTATGGTTGGATCAGATTCTTTTTTTGTGTGTTGCTCAGGATACTGCAGATGTTATGAAGCTTAATGAGCTGAATAAGTAGCAGAAACGTCATAGAAATAGTAGTAATGCCATATTTGTTTAATTCAGACTGGGTGTCATTCAACAAGGGCTTTCCATGTCCATTTTTAGGAGAATTCCTTATTTGTTAGAATAATATCTCATGTATTTAAATTGTATCTCTACAGCTTTCCTGATGACATCTTTGCATATAATGGTGCATTTCATTTGACAGGGACTCACCTCAAGCCTGTGACTGCTCTGATTTACTGACCTTTGTTATGAGGACCACATATCACACGCACCAGTCACAATGACTGCAGCAGGTCAATTACCACCAATTAGAGTAACCCAAGACCTGCACCCAGCATGGGAGTCCCACTGCTCCAAGGTGCAGAGAGTCTCTCACACAAGCGAATCCCACCTCAGATCGACAGGCTGTGGGGGGGGATTATATTTGAATTATCAGCTTTTTTTTATGATTAGCTGAGTTTAAAACCATTAAGTGTTTTTTCAGCTGAAGATGATAAATATTTGATAACGGTTACATTAGTGGCTACAGCTGCTTGAGTAAATCTGTGTTGTGATTGTGACTGGAAGAGGGTACAATATCTGAGTAAGAAGAGTGTTAACAAGTCCAGGTCTGCACCATATGCACTAATGGGGTTTAAAATGACATCATAATCTCACTCTTTGGTGTTCACGTGACCTTTGTTCTGTCTGCTGGGTTTGGACCTGCTGACAGAGTTTGAACCGAGACACCACAGAACTGAGACCTCCGTAACATGCTTGCAGCTTTGGTTAACATCCCTAGCTTTGTCCGAACCAAGTCGGAGAGATAAAATAATGCAGGACAACTGCTCATGTGGAATGGCATGAATGAATTAAACAGTTCCTTAGTTTCAATTACAGTTCTATCCTCATTTTAGAGGACTGTGGATTGAAGCCACACAGAAAGCAGAAACTGATCAGCACGAATGACATGTGTCACATTTAAGTGCCTCCCTCATTTTATAGACCATTTCCCATTTTCCAGCCCATTTACATAATCTTTAGACAGTCACCCATCTCTCTAATAAAAGCACTTCCTCGACACCGTGCACTACACTGAGATCCTGTGTTCGCCCCTCTCTGGGCATCTGTTGCTGTCAAAGGGCATCGTCTGCACCCCTGTATCCACTCCCTCCCCCCCCGATCTATAAACATATGGGTGGGCCATTATGGTCAAATCCTTAGTGTGTGTGTTTCCGGCGAACATGTGATGAAATATTGATGGAAAAATAGAACTCTTTTGCCTGCATCAGGTCTGCATGGAGCTCCTCCAGCTCTTGGGTTACACGTCTTTGCACCATGAACTTCTGCTGTCAATGTGCTTTCACACTCTGTCCCTGTGGAAGTGCATGTTCAATCAATGGCTTTTTATCAGAACAAGTGGATTAACTTAGCCAAAGCTTTTTAAGATTATTCACCATAGGCTTTTGGTGAGGCTAATAGATGAGTAGTCTGTTCAGTTAAGTTTTGTACACATGAAGTTCTAAAACACGTGTCCTAATGCGGCCTTGTTTTTACCTGAGAATATGTAGGGAGACCGATTATAATAGCATGTCATCTTGGAAATCTTGGAAAAGATGATGTGCTTGTATAACCAGCTGTGTCATGTTTGAACACAATCCCTGACCCCATGCTCTGATTCCCCAGACGTGCCAGTAATGTAGCATATTGATCCGAGTCGATAGATTTATTTTGCTCTTCACAGGCGCTCTGTTCGCAGCACCTCAGGGCCTGCTGGGATTGTTTGCCGAGCCCATCATTACGCCATTCGATTGTTTTCTCCGTGTTAGGCAGTCAGAGCTGGCAGGGTCTGGGCCTTGAACCTGGTGGGTTAAAGATCACGCCCTGGCAGGCACTTGCATCCGCTCCCTGCAAAACCTTGTCTGGCCATTAGCAGGTCATTACCTGTTTTTTTACATGTAGCATGTAGCTGGATGCAATAATAGTTGATGCTGTTTATGGTTACAGTAATCAGGTTTATGGGTTGTGGTGTGGATGGATGAATATAGTGAACACGTGGCTGACATGTGGCAGACTTTGATGATGTGAGTGAACTTGCCACTAGAGGGCAAGAAAGTGAAACCTTATTTGCTTCAGCAGCACATGGCTAAGAGGCTTCAACATAATTTGCTTACACAGACCACAGGCAGGCTGAGTGTGGAACAGGTTTTAAATAAGGACATTTACTGAAAACTGTTTATGCTTATCATCCAGGGCATCAGTACAGGACTGAATAAATCATTCTGTGAGTGAAACATGCAATGATCAATGATATTTTGTTAATCTGTCAAGTTTTCTTTGGAGACATCTCACTGAACTGTGTATATATATATATATATATTTACAATCAGTGTTTCTACAGTTTTGCCACAGTCTAACCTTAAGCTCAAGGTAAGTGTATTGTCTTAATAAGAAAGTATGCCTCCGAAGTTTCACTGTCTTGTGCTTTTGTTTCTGTCATATATTCAGTAAATATTCAGCATTTCTCCTCTGCTGTGATGTTTACATGCTTACAGTAAGTGGTATTTGAGCTCCGTTCGAACAGAAGGCTCTCATCGGCTGCAAAAGAGTAATGGCATGAAAAAGACAGCGGTAAATGAAAATGGTTCCGGAAATTCTCTCTTGCTCTCTGTCTCTGCCTTGCTTTCCTTTCTTCCCCCTCTTTCTTCCCCCTCTCTCGCTCTCAGCGCATGGTGAGAGGATTGCACAAACAAGTCCATTTACCTATTATTTCCTTTCAGTTGCCGATAGCAACACAATAACTTCTATTTGTGGGGGTGTGAAAAGAAAAGAACAAGACAGGTGGGGAGTAAGTGCATGAGTGGAAGCAGGAGAAAGAGAGAGAGAAAGAAAGAAAGAAAGACAGACAGAGAAAGATAGAGAGGGAGGGGAGCGAAGGGAGGGCTGGGCAGCAGGGAGGGGTCAAGCCGCCCCAGCGGAAAGAGAGAAATGGTGGAAAACCATCCGTAATTTTCACCACGGGGTCCCTGCGTAATTGAGTCGTTGAAAATACAGACTCCCGGAAGATTCAAAGCAAAGTGGTTGGGGGTTGGAGGCAGAGCTGACGAGAAAGGAAAGGGCAGAAAGATGGCCAGAGCAGGAGCACGTCTGGAGACTTCGGCCTCTGAGTGGAAAAGGCTTCCCAGCACCAAGACATTGTCTCCATGTTAACAGCATCACTGACACAAACATAATGCTATCTAAATCCAAAAAGATTACGTCCATATGCCTGGATTTAATGAAAAGTAATGTACCCTTGAACGAGTTATTAACAAAAGCTCATAATGCACGATTGCTTTACGCTGATCAATGAGATCATGTTTCTACTAACTAACTACTTTTGTTTCTACTGGCTAACTACTTTTGGTAACTAAATTCAAAGATTGGTTTGAATTGATAAAATGTGGAACTCGGTAAGTATCAGAAAAGTGAACAGTCTTTAGTACTATGTTTAGTCCTGTGGTTGGTTGTGGTTTATAATGTTCATTTGTTGCACCAAATTATAGTACATTTATAACAGACAGTACAAGCTACACTCCCAACACCTCTCAAGATGTGCTATTAACTATGCAAATATAATCTGATATCATGTGTCATGTGCTTCCATCTACATGAAAACCTCATGTAGCTATATGAACTGATAATAAAGAGGATCACGTGTAAAATGCACTTGCGATTCTGATTTTGAATGCCACGTGTGATACTAGGGAACATTACTGTATATTCTGCCACGCTGTGGTAGAAAGACGTAGCCTACAGCAAGTCTCTTTATTGTTTTCTCATTATGTCTCCTGTCCAGCAGGAGCAGAAAGGCACACACTGCTGTTCGGGGGCAGCAAAGTTTTTTTTTTCTTTTCGTGGTTTGGCACCTAGCCTAGAAGTCTTAAGACTCCAAATTCAACTCACACCCTTTGTGTGAAGTGTTATCTGCTGATACTTACTCGCACAAAGATTATTCATGAATCTGAATGGGTAGCGGGCTTGTTGAATGACACCCGATCAGTCCTGTACAGATGTTTAACTGCTTTCAGAAAGGGAACAATTACTGATACGCAGTTATCCCAATAGACTAGGTTACTATTCGCTCGACTTCTCTCTTCCTGACTGGTCCTGTTTTGGATAACAATTCCAGCAAATCTGGTTCCGAATGACTCTTTGACGTCATTATTTGACTTCTGCTCCTCAGTCAAAAATTCATTTTTGAACCTGACATGTTATAAAAAAAAATTCTCCCAAACTTCACTTGCACTACATGAGGGCTTCGCTGGGACGTGTTAGCTGGGACAAGGTAACACAAACCACTCAGTTCGTTCCTCTTCCAGTCTTTTTTAGAAGTGACAAAACGCCCAGGGCTGATTGGAAAGGTAAAGTGATATCTGTGTGCATCCTTTTAGGTCAGGCCCCCCTCCCCTCTACACAGACACGTTCTGTGTTTCTCATAGTACTGTGTAGGTAATTGCAGTTCACCCGTTCTTCTGTCACATACCAAGGTCTCGTATCCCATGTAATAAACATTAGGACTGAATGAAATGTAGCAGACAAGGTCCAGGTTTTGCATAAATAGGCTTCAAATGTGCGGCCATTTTAACGCATTTAACTTGCATCTCTACCAAAACCCGAGACTATACCAGATGTTCACGGTTAGACGCTTCCACATGTGCCCCCTTTCAAGAGAACTTCCAAATCAGTTCATCCTTTAACTGCGAACTCATCTCACAACTGCAGACTACTCACATCAATACCACATTTACAGCTTGGGGAAAGCTGAGAATATTTTCCCTATCACCTATTATTATTATTATTATTATTATTATTTGTTTGTTTTAAAAACGTTTAGAAATAGCTGTCGAAGGTTATCGTGGCGATGGATCAAAAACCTAAATGAGACCGTTATGTTCTTAACGCTGTTAACGTGTTCTTGAGTTAATGTTAAGTACTGTGCACCACTGAGCTGAAGCAAAACACATATTAGACAGTATAAAAATAACATATAGGTTACTGTTTTCTTGTTAGTCTTATTCTTATTAGAATTATCGCAATTAATTCACAATTGTGGAATACATATATCACACCTACAAAAAAGTCAAAAGAGATATTTTGTCAAATAACAGTACTCATTTTGTTGTGAGTTATAGCAGTTTTGCTGTTCAAAGACTTTGACATGTTGCCTACAGACGTATAAAGGGACTCTACGTCCAAACAAAAAAGTCAGAAATTATGTTTATACTTCATAGCTCTGGGAGTATTCTTGCTTTTGCATCTTTTTAGTTGGCGTAATTTTTATTTTATTTATTTATTTTGTCTACTCGATCTATTTGTACTTCAGTAATACTAAACGAAATAACAGCCTGACTTCACAACCCAGCCCCTTTCTGGTAGTCGAAACGCATAGGCTATCTGAAATACTTCACTGAAACGCAGCTGGGAAAATCCCTCTCGCGGTATTTCCTAGTAGCGCAGCGCGTTTCCGGTTCCTGGGTCGGCGCGTGTTTCCTGATCTGCTCGCTCGTCGCAATTTTTTTTATGTGTTGCCGCGAGCTGCCGTGGTAGGGATGATGATGATGGCGGAGCTGGTGCAGGGACAGGCCTCGGTGGCTCAGCCTGGAATGAAACCAGACGGCTTCGCCGACGCTTTACACCGGGCTCGACAGGTAATGCCCTTAAAACAGTGAAATACTGTAGAATGCAGATGTTATGCAACGAAGTCATTTCGGAGTGTTGGAGGAATGTACTTTTTAAACAGCGTAACCCCAGCCCCTCTTGCTAGTAGCAAACACACTCCTAAACTAGCACACACTAAGCTAGCTAACAGGCTACACACAAGGTCCAACTGTTAAGACTACATGGCAATGCGTGCAGATTAAGAGAACGCGGGCCAGAAGACGCACAAAAATAAATCAAGAACAAAATGCATTTGCTTTTCCCGATGCATAAATCGGCTGACGTAGTTATTAAACAACTTTCTGACTGTTCAGCCCAGAGTTACTTCAAAAACTAAACCCAAGCAACAAACGGCAACCTGTTGTAATGCCACAGAAGTTACAGCTAGTTAGCTGATATCTTCCGAGCTAGCTAACACCTAAGCTAGTAGCTATGTGGCCTAGTTCCGCGAAGCCTTGCAACCACCTGATTTCACGCAAACATTGCACGAAGTTAGCTTGCGCTCGTAGTGTACTCAAGTTGTGGCGTTGCGTTTAAAAAAAACTCGAGAGGCTTATCGTTTCTGCGTAGGAACAAGATTAAGCATGGCTTTCTTTTCTTCAACTTGATACCAGTGGTAAGGTAGTTGGTTCATTTGCAATGTTTCTTGGTGAACTTGGCGCAAACAACTTAATAAGCTAGTTTTAGATACGCGTCAACAAGTTTGCCCGACTTAAGTAACGTTTTAACATAGATTTTCATGAGTGGAAACATGTTGACAACGTGCTTTTCTCCTTGCGTTAGGCAACAACGTGACATTATTCAAAATGTTCCACAGTAGGATATTCATTTGGTGAAATGTGATCCGGCACTAATAGCCAACCTAGCTAGCAGGCAACTAGCTTTTTAAGTTAAAAGCTTAAAGTATGACGTTAATGCTCAATCAGCTAAGCCAAGTGTGAGAAGTTACTGCGAAGACACGACTCGGCCATTTCGCTGTCGTCTTGTCAGATAGAACTTTTAAAGCGCGTCTTCATTTCCCATAAGTTAAAACATAACTAGAGGTCTTATTTTAAAGCAACTAAACGTAAATGTTTTACTCCTAGGGTCTATTTCAAAACATTAGTTGGAGAAAAAAAAATACTTTTTTCACAACTTTTTTTCGTACAATTGTCCCGCTTGCCTGTGTGCATAAGCGTCCCCTCTCCGACAGAAATTTGCATCCCCTCTCCGTCAGAAATTAGGCTCAAAAAGTCTAACAGTGGCCGGTTTCATGCAGTCATTTTTAAAGACAACGGTGTTTAACAAAACTGCTATATGTAAGTTCATTGTATATATTTAGTCTTTTTGTTTGTTTGTTTGTTTTAAACGTTGGCTGTGTTTTAAAACAAAAGACCAAAAGGCTTTTATATTGACTTGAAGGGAGGTTGGGTATTAGAGAGGCATCCTGTCAGACCTACCTCTCCATGAGTCCTTGTATAACATGAAAAACCAGAAGTGTGCAGTGGAGCCGTGATGTCATGCTCGTTTACTGCTGCTGCTCTCATGCCGTTTCTCAGAGGTCTTACTGTTTAGCTACCTGTCATGATCCAGAGCTACTGCGTGTTGCATGTATGCTTGGGAGGGCTAAACAAAATGGATGTCAACTTTCTCTTTGATGACTTTGCCAGCCATTTACTCTCAAAGCATTTTTTTTACTCTCAAAGCATTTTGTATTATGAATTCGTCTACAAAAATGAATGTTGCCCATTCTCCCAATAATTAGGAAATGAAGCTAACAAATCCCTGTGGCTTCAAATTGGTCAAAAATCATCTTGGTTTTGAAACGCGTTGCCCATTTCATTTAGTGGAAGGCACAAATGGCATTTTTGTCTGTACTGTTTTGACTTCAAGGTGTTTTGCTACATGATAAAGAAACTTTTGTTCATTTTCAGTCACTGGTAGTGTTTTGTAATGAACTTCAAGGTTCTTTTCTGTCTAAATGACTGCCTTCTGAGATGTTTCAAAAGCACCATTCAGAACCAGTGTATTCACACAATTTATGCTTCTGAGACAACCTTACAGTTGGTGCCAGTGGGTTATCCACTGTAGTATTTCCAAACTGGTATGTAATGAATCGATTATTCATTTGATACTTGCAAGATTAACTAAAAGGTTGAGCTGGTTACCTCTGCATATAGGAAAAGATCCCCCTGCCACCTCTCTGAAGCTAGTTGTGGTAAATGCAGCTTTGTGCTCACAGTGGGCAGTGGGGTAGGCCTGTTATTGAAATATACTTGAAGTATATTAAAATATGCTAGTCAACCCTTACTACGACGCAAAGATAACCCAGCAGTATTTTGAAGAACGAGCATTTGTTGGATCATATAAATGTAGTAATTTAAAAAACCTACATAACAGATTTCAAGGTTTGTCAATGCTCAAAGCACACAATATAAGATGCTTTTAAGGCTGATTTGTTTATTACATGTTCCTGCAGTAGCAACATCACAAGTATCAGTATCACAATGATTATCTGGCGATTATATTGTACAACTCCTATCTGATTGCCTCAGGTTTTCATGTTTTCCTCACTGGCTGGAGATTCTTGGGGCTGTGTTCAGTAGAGCACACCAGGCACAGCCGTACACACGTTCAGCTTTTATCAACTCTGCCAGAAGAAAATAGAACTGGGCATAAAGCCAAGATCACAACCAGATTTTAGAGCCTGTATGGAAAACAAGATATCCAAACATTACGTGGCTACTGGTTTGCACAAGGAGAGCCTCAAGGCCTGATTTGTGTGTCTGTTGTAGCTTGTCAGGTTCTTTCTTAAATGCGGTGCCAGTACAATATACTCAGATAGTGTTAACTACGCGTGAGCAAATTTTTATTTATTTATTTTTTTTTTACACCAGAATGGTACATTACCTACATATTCTCTCACACACTGTGCCAGCACTGTATCTCCATGTAATTATGCCCTGTCGCTATGGTGACTTTGGCACAAGTGTGCCACACTTGTTCTCTTGGGGTGTGCTCAGGAACACAAGCTGACTAACTTTGTGGGGCTTCATGTGGCCTGCACTGACCGTTTGCTTTCGACTCCAGTGGTGTTCACTTACACTGAGTAGCTTCTCTAGAACAGCCCCGCCCCGGGCAACTTTCCCCAGTGGTCATAATGCCTTCCTCCATTTTTGCTCACTTTGGGTCCGAGAACGCCCCCGATGCCAGCAACAAGTGGCCGGTTGTTGGGTCGGAATTCCTCCGGCCAGTGTTTACCTCCCCCTTCAGTGAGTCGGAGACTTTTCCCTGGCTGGCTGATTTATCCGTGTGCTCGCATTGTTGGCATTCCAGCTTAGCATTCCCCAGAAAGAGGGTTTAGTTTGGTGAGGGGAGAGGGGCGCTCTCTCCTTCCCTCTCTTTTGCCTCCTTCCCTTTCATCCTGCCTCATTCCCTCTATAATTTCTTTTTCGCCTGCTTTCTCTCCATCTCCTATTTCCTCTTCAGGACCATCACAGTCACCCACTCATGTTTGCTCCCACGTCCCCTCACCCTCGTGTGTACCAGGACATTTCGTTCTGGAGTGTCAGTGCCTCAAAGGTGATGGAAGCCTCTAATTGGGAAGCACTAATTGGAGACATTACATTTTGATTTTTTTTTTTTTTCCCCCTCCTCCCGCCTTCCCCCACCATTTTGCAAGCACGCGTCAATCGGGCAGGCAGACATCTCAATTTTGTATAATTTCCTGAAAGGCTATACTTTTCAAAGGAGAAAGACAATGGAGGAAAAGAATGGAGAAGTTCTCTGTCTGTTGTGCAGGCTTTTACTTTTCAACGCCAACCATCCGTGTTTGTGAATAGCTAATTGGAGAGCAGAAGCTGTGATTTTTATGAAAAGTGAGCAAACGCTCATTGCCACGTGGCCCGAAACAGGCTTACCTCACGTTGTCTTGGTCTTCTAACAATGCCAGGAGAAGCGGTTGTTTAAAAGACTGCTCTTAACAGAAGCTAAAAACTTGATATTCTTTTACAGACTGCGCTGACGATTATCCTGCTCAAAGTTTTTGTTTCCTTGGTGAACGTTAACAGCAGGTTATTTAAAGGGGACACGTATTCTGTTGAGATAAAGGCATTAAGGCTACTCACTGTTTCTGCGCTGGTAGATATTAGAGAATAGATATC
>JAOYMR010000002.1:5524475-5542814 GCA_025802075.1 Tenebrosternarchus preto
TCTGTGTTTTTTGGGGGCTGTGTGGCGGGGTGTGTGCGTGGGGGGGGGGGCGGGGCCCCCCCCCCCCGGCGGGGAAATGTGCTCAATGTTTGTTTGGTTTTCCTTTGTTGGATAGTGGACCGCAAACCTTTATGCCTGGAGGTTGGGGCACCACATACCAGACATGGCAGACCCAGACCCAGCAGGATCTCGGTGAGTACTCCCCGTCGCTCTCTCCACGAGCTGCTCTCTCCCTCTCTCTCTCTGTCTAGTAAACTCCTTGCATCACCCATCCAGCGCACTTCTGTATCTTCCCCCTTGTGGTATTTCTCTTTAAACAGTTTTAAAGTCAGTCTGAAATCACAACAGTCCTGTGTCTGAGGTCTTCTAGTGCACAATCCATCCATTTATCCTTTACAAGGCAAAATGTTTGTTTATATTTTCCACCATGTTGTAACTTTCACCTGCCTGTATATGATATGATCTTATTGGGTCTCCGAGGCTGAAGAGGTGGTTGTGTTTCTAATTTTCGTGTTCTGTGTACTTCTCTCTGCCTCATGGGGTGATGCGTTTACCCAGCATGCAGGTGTCCGTTCACGTGAATGGCAGAGAAAAGTGAAACCAAAGGCAAGCGGAGGCTTTTTCCTCAACGTTCTCTGTTTGGTTGCAGGTCACAGCGGGTCACAGACAGGACAGATGGATTATTCCAAGGCGTGGGAGCAGTATTATAAAAAACTGGGCAAGTATCCCACCAGAGGGCGCTCTGCTAAGAGCAAGTTGCAAACCGTTATCGATAAGATCAAATTTATGGTCCACATGTGCCTTGTGGGTCAGTTTCGGGTTTTATTCTGGAGACCAAGTTTATATTTTGGAACGCTGACATCTCTTTGAGCAGCACTTCACAGCTGCTTAAACTATCGTTGCATTTTTTTTTTTTTTTTTTTTCCCCCCCTAGTAGTTTCAGTGTTCATTAAAATGTCCTCCAGTATTGAATGTTGATGTCCTATACAAACATGTATGTGACCAGGTCAGCAGAGCCAAGCTCAGAGCACTGGTCCTGACTACAGCAAGGCATGGGAAGATTATTATAAAAAACAGAGTAAGTGTCTGAAATGAACTTTGGAGCATTTCTTGATCCTAGTTATGAGGATGTCTGTGTTTATATGCTCTTCCTGTTCTCTTTCTCTCTACTCTCTACTCTCTTTCTTCTCTTCTCTCTCCCTCTCAGGTCAGGCTGCAGGTCCTGCATCCCAGCAGAGCTCCCCTCCAGACTACAGTGCTGCATGGGTGGAGTATTACAGACAGCAGGGAGCTTACTACGGTCAAGGCTCACAGCAGACCCAGGCTCCAGGCCTTCAGGTAGACACACATTGCCATCTTATTTAATACCAGTAATTCGGTGCTGTGGAGAAGGAAGCAGAAATGTTCTTCTCAACAACAGTGTTATCAGAGGACACTTGGATTTCAGGAATTGTCATTCTTCTGTCTTTTAGGATCATTAGAGCGGATTCCCTTTAGTTGAAGATTTTTGAATGATTGAGAAGATGAAACAAACAAAACCTTTTGTAACAGAGGTTTCTAGATTTGCAACGCCTTGAAGACTTTTACTTTTTTTTCTTAGTGAGAAACACTAGCTGTAGAATGACTTGTACAATAAAAAAAAAAAAAAGAAATTTCTAAATCAGGAGCGTAAAATTGTTACTAAATACTTGTGTACACCATTATTTGAATGAACAATTTCCGGGAACCTTTTCGGACAACAGATGTTTTTGTTTTCTATTCTTCCTTTTTAATTCAAGTGAAATCGCCAAAAGGAACCCCGGAATTGTAACATTTCAGCAATCGCAATATAATCTATTTTTTTCTAGTTCTGTTGCAATAAAATCGTAATTATGGGCTTAGCAGTCTTGAATACATTTTGTTTTTGTCATGAAATGTTTTAAGAATGTGTGGGGGGAAAAAAAATGTTTTCTTTCTTTTCCTTTTACATAAAGCAATTTTAATTCAGTGAGATAAACTGTGATGTTTTGTTACAGGAAAAATGTGTCTTTGGGGTTTTTTTTTGTTACACAATGATGAGTGATGTTGGCAAATGGCAGTCGATTCCTAATTTAATTCCTCTTGTGTTTTGTATTCTGTTTTTCATTGTCATTTTATTGTACTCTGGTTTAAAAAGGTGCAATATCTTATTTCATATTTGAAACAAAGATGGATTTCTTTATTTTGACAGATGTTTAACTTGTAGTTCTTAGAATTTTTTATTTAGGCGTTTGGAAATAATTTTTTATTACCTTGATCTGATGTGGGAATAGGGGGATCTTACATATTGTGAGTTTATTGCCTTTGCTATCTTGTAAAACTATGTATGTACACTCAGATACTTGACTAAATACTTTATTTAAATATATATAATTAAATCAAAGAAGTTTTTTTTCCTATATTGAGTCATTTTTTGCAGGAAAACTGTCCCTGTTTTTCTGTTCTGTTTTCATACTGAAATTTTTTTCAAAAGTTGTGAATGTGTAATTTGAAATTTGATGTTGCATCTTGATGTATGGACAAACAATGAGATGATGGTTTTATGTATGTTCTGTATCTACACCATTCAAGACTGCTAAGCCTTCAGATCCTGTCTGTGTATTAATTGTAGATTTTTATATTCTAAGTATTAAGATCAAAGTTGTCTTATTTGGTACCACCCAGCATCCCCATTGCCCCACCAGTACACACTGTGGACTTACATGCAGTCCGATGCTATTAACGTTTTAAGTGTTTTTTTTGTTTTTTTCTTTCTTTCTACTGTGTGATCTAATATATGTATGAATGATTAGTTACAAATTGAATCTAGTATTAACTTCACTGCTTAATGAAAAGGGATGATATAATTTCAAATGTTTAATTTTAGTGTTTTTTTTTTCCTTCATGTGTACAGGTAACCGTGTATTAAAAATATCAAAAGACTACTTTTTGTGTTTTTTCTTTATTTTATCGTTTTAGTTCTTTTCTTTGGTTTTCTGTAACACATTCCAGTTTCAGATATTGAAGGCCGCTATATACCCCATACTGGACACTACAGATCGTTATCATAACTCTTGGGAGATGACTTTATGTAATGCATCACTTTGTATTGTGTTGTGTATAGAAGAAATATATTTTCTATGCTACTTTATAACCTTTAACAGCTGAAATAAATGGAACGCAAGTAAGACGCAAGTAGACTTCATTTATGTTCATTCATGTAGTCAGTTATGTGAAACATTTTCACGAACGTGTCAAGTGTGATTGATTAAAGTGCCCTCTTATGTAATTAATGAGACTAAATTCAAATGATTGTCTCCTCTGTTATCACGTGTTTTCAGTTTCGTATACACAGTGTGTAAGGTCTGATTTTGAAGGGTACGAGAAAAGGAGTCGCGTCTGTTCTTTTGTGTTGGTGTATGTGTACATTTTCGTAAAGCCTTAGGAGCTTTTCAAATGTAATTTTCGGAAAATGAAAATGCCAGTCCATGTAAAAAGCGAGCGTCGTTGCTCAAAGTTTATAGTTAACTGGTCAGTTTTACAAGGCGGTAGGCGCAATAACAGCAGGTAAAGAAGTGTAGGTCAATTTAATGATGTACGGCATACACGAGCGCGCGGAAATCCTGTCTACACGTGTACTCGTTTGAATAATTTTAATAAATGATTTTCACGTGCACATTAATATAGGATGCGTTGAATCTACAACTGTGTTTTTTTTCCCCTTTAAAACGTTGTTAGCAGAAGAACAGTCTCTATCCTTCATTATGCTAATAAGTTGTAGCTTTGGTACAAGGTGTCATTTTTTGGTTTGTTTTCTCATTTTATAGCGGTAAACCCCTGCTGGTTTTGCATCTGTAGGAGACATCTATGGGACATCGCTTCGACTAGGCTACTGGACAAAAACTTGGGACAGATCGAACAGACATCATAAACGATTTAGCTGTCTTCCTACTACAGCATATCGATCTCATATAATTTAATGGAAATGCATAATTGATCTTTTCTTTCGTTATTATTAATCCGGATGCAGTTTTATCACAGCTGGTTTAACGTTGTCGAGCCCTACCCACTTCGTTTGAAACGTCCCCGTAGACTCTGCAACGCAGGGTGTGTAATTTTCAGACGTCTTTGGGCATTGTCATTGAAAATATTTACACGCAACAGGGGGGCTTCACTGCCAGGGAAGCAACCCTTGCAACCCCCCGCCTCTGTCCCCCGTCGGCAATCTGCAGCTGTTCCCAAATTCAGGCCTTGATTTTCGTCCTCCCGTTTTTAATGCTACGCCCCATCCGCGAGGTGTGCGCGCGCCTGTGAAACAAGTCCACGGAGAATGTTACGTGCCTAATTTGTCTTTAATCTCGTTTGAGGAGCGGTTGAATGCACCACCTGACGGAACCAATGTTGGCTACATCACATATAAGTTAACTGCTTAAATTTTACTCACATCAGTAAGCAAACGTAACCCTACAGAAATGTATCTCACAAATCATAGCACAATTTAAAGGATGCCAGATAAAGTATCATATTTCAAATTGTATTCTATTAGAATTTAAAAACGTTTGAAGTGTACTTCCTTTTTTAAACTGGTCTCCCGTTGTGATAAACAGGTGTTGTGTCCCGTCTTCGTGAACTCTTGGGGGAAGCCTTTCTCACCTATCCCGCAGATAAGCCGATCCGCCGCCGCATCTTCCACGCTGCGACATACCTTAATCTCTTTTTAATGGCAAAAAAAGTTTTCCCAAAGGATGATGGGTCATCTCAGCTCCCAGACATGAAATGGTAATGACTGGCCATTTGCAAAATTATGCATTCTGTACTGTAACTATTAGAAAAAAGCTCTCTCGCTCACATATCTATCTAATCTATAGAAGATAGATAGATAGATATATCTGACTCTAGATAGTCAGTAAAATACATGCCTTTATTTAGTTAATTATTCTTCGGTTAACTGGTTTTCTTGAGTTGAATTTTTATTTGCAGTTAATTGTTATTCAGTACCAACTTTACACAATATGAGCACTAATATGAACACATTCGCTTGTATCTCGGCAGTTAATAATAACAGCTTATACGACTTTCCACACTGACGTTACGTGGACGAACTGTAACCAACTGTTGTTGCTGACTACAAAGAGGATTTTTCCGTTAATATAAAAAAATGTGTCAAACGATTTGAACATGTTGGATTATTTTAAGGGTGAGCGCAGGGGATGCACTTCGGGTATATACTGAGCACAAAACAATCATTTTTGCATGTTTTAAACTCACCTTAAACTGTGTTGTCGAGGCTACAGAGAAATCTAGGATAATGTTTTTTCCATGAAGAAACTTCAGACACTAACTTGTCAACATTCGGACCGTCCTCTGGTTATTCACATACAAGTCCATGGATGTCAAATTGTCTTCAAAACACCATGCAAGATTGATTTGCGCCACTTTTCATTCGCGCGAATTTGTGGCCGGGGCAGGAATGAAATAAAGATGTTCTCCCCGCTGGAGCGAAGTGGGAAAGTGCTCATTTAAAACAGTCCATCCGTTCAAGGAAAACAGAAAGAATCACATCTGCTAAGAAAAGCTGAATACATATACAGCTGAACACTTACACAATGTGAAAGCTTCACAGGAGACTCTATGAATATTAATCCCCTTACCTCGCGAGGAGGACGGAGAAGGCGCGCATCATAGCGTCCGTCACAGCAGCTTTGCGAGCGAAGACGAGAACAATACCTTACAGCGCACTGGTCTTTTTAGGCTATCGATAATTGTAAACACGAAACAATTACCCTGTATTTTCAATGCTAAATTCATGAGAAAATACGCGGATGAGGCTCTCAGGACGTCTTAGAGATCTAACATCACAAAAGATATCGAGGTGTCTAAAAGAATCTTTACGCGAGCCGTCCGGAATTGAAGTGCGAATCGTTCGTTGTTATATAGTTAATAATAAAGAAATATAATGTCGGTATATTTGTGTTCTTACAAATAAAATAAAGTAACCCGAGTAGCTCAGTTGTTAATTTGCTAATCCAGGGCATTTTAACATCACGTTTATTTTTTGGAAACTAACACAACCCCTCACAATCCCATTGCAATAAAATGATCTTGTATCTAAAAACTCAAATAAAGACTGCCGTCTTTAAACAGAATGCGTCTTTTTATTGCGTCATCGTAAAAGGCCTGTTCTTTAAAAATCGAAGTACCTTTTAATCTCCCATTAAAATCTGCGTTCCATCTTTAGCGAAACAAGTTCAACTTCTTAGCAAAAAGGTGTCATATACAAGTGGCAAGATCCTCTCTGGATGTGTATGTGTGTGTGAGAACACCGGTACTTCATGGGTAATTAGGCTCCTCTCTCTCCCTCACTCTCTAAACACACACACACACACACACACACACACACGCGCATTTTTGGATGGCGCGTTTCAAGAGGGGGTGGCCCCTGCATAAAGACTTTTCTCTTTCAAAGAGAGCAAGTCTATAGAGGGACGGGATTGCCATTAATAACTAATTAGAAAAGGGTCAGACCAGCTACATATAAGTGCCCCTGGCTTGAGAACGGAACATTTTCGATCTGGGCGTCCCATGAGAAGGAATACCTTTTTCTGACATTCCACCCCGCCGTTCTTTAGAGCCCCTGTCGCTCGACAGAAGCGAACCCACCGCTATGGGATCGGTGTTACCCGCGGAAGCGCTGATGATGAAATCAAGATTCAAGTCTCAGAGTCACTCCTTATGTGAAATAATCACGTCAGATATTCTGCACAGTTTTTTATATGGAAGATGGAGAAACGTGCTCAGCGACCATCTATCGGAAGACAAGCACGTTCACAGTAGCGTCAGTCCGAAAACCGCGTTTACCGCTGAGGTCTTGGCTCAGTCGTTCGCTGGAGGTAAGCTGCCGTTCCATATCCAGTGATATTGTATGTAGTTTTATAATCTGTAAAGAAAAGCTGAAAACCATCGATTGATCTGTTTGCCGTGTTTTGAGTTTAGTTTAAACGTGACCACTCGAACTTTTAAAGGTATATTTATTTTTTTTTAATTCACAGGGTTTCAGATCGCATTGATTGCATATTGTTTTCTTTCATATGTACGTAGACAGTCCTATACAACTGATACATTTGTATTAATTATTCCTCTATAAAACATACACACTATTTAGCAGACTTCGAGTTAAATTAATAAGATACGTCTTTGATTTGCTGTGTATTTTGTCTGTTTTAAGTATCTTTCGACGATTTTATTGGTCAGTAAAATAAATGAACAGGATAAAAACAACCAGAAAAGTAGTATCCACGCGCTTATCTCTACCTGGAGTCAACATAGTACATTCTTAGCTCACTTGCAATGTCTCATTAAAGGGCGTAAAATAGCTCTGTGCTTTATTTATTGTGCGCGCAAAGCTCTTCGAGGTGTCACCTACTACGGGCCCCGCTGTCAGAGGTAAAATGAACAGAAAAAGAGAGAATTTACTCTCACCCACTGTTCTAAATTTCTTCCCAAGGTCCCAGTGACTTTCCCATTACTGTTCTCCTGTTTTTTCCCCATTTTGTCTCTATTCTTTCTAACCATTTAGCGCCTTAACCCGTTTGGTGCTCCGAGACCCTGCATTTAGAGACTTGTTAGGCGTGTAACTGTTGGTGACTAAAGAAGAAGGGTATTAAATTCATTTGGTTAACTTTGTGCTTGACCTGAGAAAGCTTCCAGTTAAACCGAGGCGAGAGAAAAGTTCCTTTTCTTTGAGATGTCCCGGGTTTTATCTCGCATTCATCAATCTCTGGACAGTCTCTTTTCCTCTTTTGACAGCTATTGGGCTCTTGGGCTTTTCTTTTTCTCTGTCCTGAAAAGATCGCTGTTACTCCAATAATGCACCGTGAAGGCTAATTCTCCCGCCATTCACACCATGTCAGCCATCTAATCGCCTTTCCATCTTTTTTTGTTTGTGAAATTCCTGGGTCCTTTAAACAAGCTCTCGTTTCATTCAGAGCAAATTTATTGCTACAAAGTTCTTAAAAGGATAATGAATTTGGAATTAGCCGTTCCTTTCCAGTTGAAAGTAATGAATATCGTCGGGAAGCATAACAAATTGCTGGAGCTCGAGTAATAGAGGACCATTTAACCTCTTTCAGCCAGTCTTTTCGTCGTCACGAATAAAAATTCTTTGGCTGTTACATTAAAGAAAGGCAAGTGTCATTCGTTAAGCTCTTGAACGAATCTGAGCTCCTTTTCTGAAGAATTTCCCTCCCCACATTTAGCAGCTTTTTATCCGTTTAATTGAATTAACCATGGGTAAATACCTGCATGTAGTATTTCGTGACTAAAATTGAAATAAGAAAATGTAACATTTATGTCAAAGTTGTGTGCACCGATTTCTAATTATTATAATAATTATATGAACTTCAAACAAAATTATATAAATGTAAAATGTAACCTGTACATGCCAATAAGACAATGTTGGAAACAAACTAAAATTATATGAAATTATATGAGTGTTTTGCTTGAAATTAAAATACTCAGGTGACCAACAGTCACCATGGTCTTTGTCTTTTCAGAGGTTCAGAAGTTGTCTAGTTTGGTCTTGCCCAGTGAGGTCATCATCGCGCAAAGTTCCATTCCTGGAGAGGGACTCGGGATATTTTCTAAAACCTGGATTAAAGCCGGTACTGAGATGGGCCCGTTCACCGGCCGGGTCATCTCCCCCGAGCACGTGGACCTGCTGAAGAACAACAACCTTATGTGGGAGGTACGACACCTCATAAAGTGCGTTGATTAATACAGTTCAGTATTTCACAATCAAAGGCGATTAAGGTTCTATTCGAAATTTTGTTTAGTGAATTAATAACTAATTACTGAACAGATGACCAATTAATAAAAAACAGGCAATGTTCACCCTTTTAGAAGCAATTCCCTGAGATGTTCCGGCGCGTGACATTAACCTGCTCTTGCTGTTTTTCTTTTGCGCGTGCTCTCAGGTGTTCAACGAAGACGGTACCGTGCGCTGCTTCATTGACGCGAGCCAGGAGGACCACCGCAGCTGGATGACCTATATCAAGTGCGCGCGCAACGAGCAGGAACAGAACCTGGAGGTTGTGCAGATCGGTAGCAGCATCTTCTACAAGGCCGTGGAGGTTTGAATCTCACCTCATCCGTCTAGGACTACTATATTTGACAAAAGTCATTTTACTCTTTGCTGTACTCATTGTAAAGCAAATCAGCAATCATTTTCAACCTTAAACTGAATGCTTGGTCCCATCTTTGAGACGAAAGAACATAAAGCGACATGGAACAATATTATGTATTAATTTGAATTCAATTTTCTTCATGTTTTTATGTTTTTATTTAGACTATTCCTCCTGAACATGAGTTGCTGGTTTGGTATGGGAATTCCCACAACACTTTCCTGGGTATTCCTGGTGTTCCAGGCATTGAGGATGAGCATCAGAAAAAGAACAGGAATGGTGAGCGTCTTGAGTGTGTGTGCACACACTCTACAGAGAGATTCGAGATCAGAAGTGTTGTGTGTGTGTGTGTGTGTGTGTGTATGTGTGGGGCGGAGGGTAGGGGGGTTGGGCATGTACTGAGCTGATAACAGTCATTAGAGCCTCTGAGCGTTAATTACATAATTAGTCCGTGCTTTTGCTGGTACATTCTTATATTGGAATTAGTACGCCCTCTACTGGTATTTTTGTTGCATAGCGTTTTGATTCCGTGTCTCCCTGCTTCAAATGGAATCTCGTCTCAGAAATCTAAATTATTTTCCTCAACAGAATGATCAATTGTAATGATATTCTAATGTAACTAAACCCGAGTACATGGCAATTTAATTTACGCAGACATAGTATCCATTCAACTTAATAATATAACCTAACACATACAAACAATAATACTTATAAATATTAAATATTATTTATAAATAATAAAAATATTAAAATACCTACAGATATTATGTAAAATATCATAACCTATGCTTTGCCATGTCTAAATTTGGCATATCAACTTTTTTCATCGACTTTTTACATTCCGTAACGATAGCACACAATGGCGAGCGTTTCTGACTCTTCCTCGTATCTGGTCTCTTCCCAGATGACGCTCATTCGTGTGACGGCAGCTCTTCAACGTCCCCTTCCTCTTCATCCTCATGCACAGCCAGCCGCATGCGCTGCGTCATCTGCCACCGCGGCTTCAACTCGCGCAGTAACCTGCGCTCTCACATGCGCATCCACACGCTGGACAAGCCTTTCGTCTGCCGCTTCTGCAACCGCCGCTTCAGCCAGTCGTCCACGCTGCGCAACCACGTGCGCCTGCATACCGGCGAACGCCCTTACAAGTGCCACGTGTGCCAGAGCGCATACTCGCAGCTGGCGGGGCTGCGTGCGCATCAGAAGAGTGCCCGACACCGGCCGGCGGGCGCCAGTCTCGAGGCCGGACAGCCCTCGCCACCCCCTCCACAAATGCCCTCCACGGTGTCCGTGGCCCAGCCGCTGCCGCTGGTGCATCACATAGCGACCATGGTCCTCTGAGAAGTGCAGGTGATGCAATAGACAATTGGCTGGACGCGCGATCAATTGCACTTTAATTCTTCACCAAATGTGACGCGATTATGAATCAGAATATTCAGTGACTGCCAGGTGGCTGAACCACCCTGACAGTACTTTGTACTAACGGACAGTATCAGTCAGATCTAAAGTTAGAATGAATTGGATGAGTGGTCATTTACATTAGACTTTTACGTTGTTGCTAAGATGCGAATCGCAGAAAATAAGACGATCATAATGAAGCCTCTGCAGCTTCAGGCAGTGCAGCTCAATCGCTTTCTCAGACACAAGGAATAAGGACGGGCACCTACCGATCACTGTGGACTGACCAGGGAGCACCGCATACTCACTAGAGGCCTTAAAATGGAACCTAGGAATTATTACGATAGTACACACATATACTCCTTTTATCTGGGAAAATAGATTATAAGACTAGAAATTGCCTTATAATGATTATTGTACAACGTGAACAGGTTTTCTTTAGAAACTACACATTATGAGGACAAAATGATTACCAGTTAACAGTTATCCATTTAGGTTCATACATGAATGTGGTGGGTTTTAAAAAAAACGTTAAGACAATAAAATCAATGTAGATCATGTGATTATGGTGATATGTGCCCACGCTGTACTAAAATACCGACAGTTTACTACCTGACCGAAGCCTCATTATTAGGCTACACAACACGAAAAATAATACCACGTTATCTGTGTGTCTTCTGTAAGTTTGTATGTTTTCTTTATTGTTAATAAAAGTCACTGAGCCTACTTTATAGACATGCTTTGATTCTATTCAATGTACTGGCAGGCAATTTTCATTTCACGATGTTCTCAGAGCTTCACAAATTATAAGTCTAACTCAGTAGACTTACTTGCAACTTTCGCTGCAAATACATTTCATGTCCACTAGAGGGAGCCCGAAGCTTAAAACTTGCTGCATAGTGAGCCAACAGGTTAATCCCCTTTCAAATTCTTAGTTGCTCAGAAATAGAATCACAGTTGCTGTTGGCTTACAAAAGCGCTGACTCTCAGAGTTTCTGCAGCTGGGTATAATTATATAGCCAACAGAGAGAGGAAGAGCGTGAACAGAGAATTTACATAACAGGGGTGTTTGGTTTTAAATTATATATTACTGTGTTGGTTACAGAACTGTAGCTGCAAGATAAAAGTCATTACGTAACTTAACTGTCTACCAGTACTGTGTCTGCCATTGCCACAGTTTACACTGAAAATTTTCGGTCCGTCATGCGATCCACGTATTCTACGATAAACATTCAAATACGATCCACGGAGCCTACGATGTACATTCAAATACTCGGCATGAGGATGACATTTTTGGCATTCTACAGAATACTATACGGCATCTAATCTGAGCCATTTTTCTTTACTTTACTTTATCCATCTTTCTATTGCATGAGATTGTTTGTTCATATACTTCATCTTCTACCATCGGGTTTCATAAATTGTATCTTTATTCTGATGTACCATATTCACTCTTCACCACAGGGTGGCAGCAAGGAGACAATAGTGACGTACAACAAATACGTTTACGCTTCTGTTATTGCGATGTTGATTCAGTTTAAACAGTCGATAATAAGTGTGAGATTAAATTAAACGAAAAGGAGAAGAAAAAAAACTAGAACCATTATGAATCGCGGTTTAGCTGAGGGCTGTTGTTTTCAGGATAATTCTTCAGCTTTGGAGAGAATCTTGGATGGGGGGTGGGAGGTTGTGCTTCAGGAAGATGTGCTTTATTTATCATACCAGCTGTAGATGTATCGTATATTTATTGATCTGTTTAGAACCTAAAGGTCAGGTCATTTTGACCCCTTGGAGGAGATTGATTAAAGCAGTCCGTAAACACACCGCTGAAGCTTTTTCTCTGGAAGTGCTGTGGGGTACTGGAATGAAGGTCGTCCTGAAGCAAGGCCTCGACCCACTTCTCGTGATTGGTTTCTCTGGGATGCGTGTTTGAATTCTATGATTTCACAACCTGGGATGCTTTCAATTCTTATTGACCCTGACCCACATGAGATATCGCAACTATGCATACAATATTCCTAATCTAAACAAGCCATCGTGTATTTCTGGTTTGAGCTTTCTCACATGGGCTGTGTGTCTGTGTCTCTGTGTGTGTATGTTGGTGGGCTCATCTGGTGAAATTCACCTGGTGCTGATGAGCTGCAGGAAAATCTTGGACTGCAGGAAAATCTTGCTCAGGTCAGATACTCAAAAATGTTTTTATCGCTTTTCATCTTATTTTTGATACCATGTCTGCTGAGCGAGTGTGTGTGTGTGTGTGTGTTCACATGTTTTCTTTCAAAAATAGAAACAGAAATAAAAAGCTCAACGGCAGTATGGACCAGAGACGCCCTTGGAGGTGAAGAACAAATGTTTTTTCTTTTGTAAATGTTTTTCATACAAAGTGGCCCTTGGTCTGTGAATGTATTTCTTAAGCACCACCTTTACAGCTTGAATTTTATTATTACACCACATGTACTATTTATATAGTTAAATATGTTTATCCATTTATATCAGATAAACAATTGTACACAAGAAAATTTATTTTTAGCAGGTGTGTTGTATATACAATTCCTCCCTTATAAAGGTCTGGCTGTTGTGTAATTTGTAGTCTTGTAACTTTATTGTTATTATTCAAACTGAAAAACAGACACATACACACACAACCATTTATGACACATCATGTCCTGCCCTTTAACAGTCTCTAATTGTTTGTGTTTTCCTGTTGTGGTCTGACACTGACTGTCAATCAGCGTTTAATGTAAATGTGCTGTTCTGTATATGCTAAGTAGTGATAATTCGGGCAGAGATTGGATTGTTTCAATGTGTCCCTAATTAACATGCGTCAACCATCAGTTTGATTGTCCCCTTGTCAGGTCAAATGCAAAACAAAATGATAAAATGGTCACAAATAATTTTAGTTTTATTACGAAAGTGAACTTTCCAATGAAACATCTGACAAGACCCAAACTGTCACCACCTTGCATAGTCATCGGGTATTTGGGCTCCATTCATGAATATTGAGATCAATTAGCATAGACATTGCTGTCGTTTGTGTGAATAATTTATGAAGAGTTGTTTATGAGGTAGCAGCTCGTTCTGCTCATGATCTTAGCACATGATCTAGGCTACACACACAAACTCCATACACTTTTGCACACCATCACATACACACACACACACACACACACACACACACACAGTTTAAACTTTGACACAATAGAACATGTTACACATTTTGTACATGGAACTTAGTAGTCTGAGTGCATTGATGAACTTAGTAATGGTAATGAGTATACAAACAAACAAAAAGTAAAACAATGACGAGTATACAAACAAACAAAATGTAAAATAATGACGAGTATACAAACAAACAAAACGTAAAATAATGACGAGTATACAAACAAACAAGCAAACAAAAAAGCTAAACAGATCAACAACACAAACCATGATGCATAGCTGTGTCAAAACAGAAAGAGAGTAATATACCAGCATGATGGCAGTATGTTCACCACAAACCACAGAGCACTGGTAAACCTCAAGAACAGAGGGTAACAGATTGCCAGAAGTTTTATATAATTTTTGGGACAAAGTCTCATGAACAAACCAGTTTCAGACTGGAACAGTATAGAACTTTCTGAACCCAAAGCACATCCAGTATGGAAAAACTGATGATGTGAGTGATGACGACGGTAGCAGAATGAACTGTGACGCAAACAAAATCAATGTACCTGCTCGTATCCAAACGCAGTACCTCAAGCCCGTTTGCATCGCACCAAAGCAACCACAAACGCGTCTGTTATCTGATCTGTATTCAACTGGGCATGTCCCAGTTACTCAACAGAACAACAAAAAGTTAAAGCTAAAAAATTCTCTGGTCTGTATCAAAACTCATCTGAAAACATTCCTCTTTACTCAACCCTTCCTTCCCTCTAAACCCAATCGTTGCAAATCGATCTTGATAATGAGTAAAGCTCCATAAACGTAACTATTATTATTATTATTATTATTATTATTATTATTATTATTATTATAAAACAGCTATCCTGCGTTTCATCTCTGTGGCAGAGGATCAGTAGACAGTCAGTATGGTGAACGTCACCGCCTTCTGGTGAACAGCTGTAAAGGACTCAAATGAAGGTCGACGCTCTTCACTTTAACCCAATTGTTTCAGGTCCAAATCCAATGTGTTTAGAGTGCAGAGACAAAATAATTAAACTCGTTTTACTGTTCACTTGGCCACACGACGCTATGTGTGTCTCAGTGACGCATATATCCGATTTCTTTTCTGCACACCTTTTCGTTAACCTTATCATTTTTATTATTATTCATTTAAATGCTGAAACATGCGTAGGGAAAACGATCAAAATTTGAGTGTATAACATGAGGCAACAGGTAACGAAGAATTATATTCCCATTTTTTCGTGACGAAGTGTGTTTGCGTTCATTTTTTCAAATTGTTGGCATTGGTGCTCCAGTTTAACAGAACGAGATGATGACGTCGAAGAAAAACAATCGTTGGCGATGATTGGCATTTGAAATAAATAGCACAGGCTCTAAATACGAGACAGAGAAGCGGGAAGAGTTCAGCTGACAGCGGTTAGCATCACTAAAGGCAGAATGACGTTGTCAGCGCTTTCCGTGTTGTGCGCTATTGAGTTACTCGCGCTTTCATCCGCGTGTTACATTCAGAACTGTCCAAGAGGTGGAAAGCGCTCTTTCGCGGATGCCGTCTCCAGGCAGGTAAGCCAAGCGCACACCGCCTTACTTAACACATACAGTGTAACTTTTACAGCGTTGGTTTATTTGCGTTAACTCATAACGAGGGGAGTTGTGGAGTTGATTATATGGAGTTTTAGCTTGTAGTTCTCATAGATTGTTTCCATATTACATATGAATCTTTTCTTATGATTAGGCTTTAGGAAATGTATTTTGATAGTAAATATATTGAATTATATGATAAATCATACATGCGATACAAAGTCTTTAATCATGAAAAATGTCAGAAAGATCGAGAAATATTCCTGTGTGCAACCTTGCGCGACATTACGCGCTACTAAATAACGAACAGTAAATGTTTAGACGTCTGATAGATGTCGTTTGTACATTCGGCACCTTCAAATTGTTAATATCATTCAAACGTTTAAACCTACGATTAAAAAGTGCAACTTTTGATCATGTTTTCAGTGTTTAGCGTGTGGTCCCGCAGACAAGGGTCAGTGCTTCGGCCCTAGTATCTGCTGCGGAGAGGAGATAGGCTGTCTCGTGGGCACTCCGGAGAGTGCGCTCTGCCTGGAGGAAAACTACTTGCCTTCTCCTTGCGAGTCACGAGGAAAAACCTGCGGATCGGGGGAGGGCCGCTGCGCCGCACCAGGAGTTTGCTGCCACTCAGGTAACATTATCTTCGTGCTCATTTATGAAAATGAAAAATATTATGTCTATTTTGTTTGCATATGCGTTAGCATTGGTAGTACGACAGATGTCACGCGCCTTATCCTTTAACTTGACATGTAAGAGATGATTTTATTTTAGCGCTGAAAAACTGATTGTGATGTATATAGACGGCTGTGCGCTGGATCCAGACTGCATGGAAGAGAACAAACAAGGAGACGAGGAGCAGGACAGAAGCATAATGGGACCATCGCGAGGAGAGCTGCTTTTGCGCATGCTCAATTTCAACAGGGTGCGGAGCCCTTACTGATCTCCAGGTTAATAGGGATCACTAGCAATAGCTGGTTATAGCTTACTCGCGCACGAACACAGACACACAGACACAGACACACACACACACACACACAGGCTCGCACTCTAGACGAATGAAGATGGTACGATAATTGAAATGCTAAAAAAAAAAAAAAAAAACACAAAACATACCAAAGGTACCACAAGCAGAGGTGTTTGTACAGAAAATAAAGTGGTGCCCTTACGGGTGTTGAATGTTCTGGTTCTATTATCGTTCACTGTATGCTGCAATACCACGTGTTGCATTTGAAAAACCTTATACAGAAATATGCACTATACAAATCAACAAAGTGTATTGTGAATAAAGATGTTCTAGCACTGTCTGCAACGCTCCTGTGTAATTTATGCCAAGTTTTAGCTTGTGTAATCAATTGTAAATCAGAGACAGGAAAAAAAAAAAACAGCTATTTCAGAAAGAATATGAAACGTTTTGTCGCTGTTTATGATCAAATTTCTTCATACAGTGTCAAACACTTGCATGTCATATCTGATGTTTCACTGCTTGATTCCTGACATGTTAAATTAATCGGATGGAACATCAATGGCCTCTTTATTCAAATGCTCACATGCAAAAAAAAAAACAAACAACCCCACAAAACAAAACAGTAATCCATACATCTAGATTTTAGATTTCAGTTTTGTGAGAACAGTGCATACTTTTCATGAATCATTTCTGATCTAAAAGATCTACACAATAACAATCACTCTCAGCTCCAAACATGCATATTAAAAGTACACTTAACATGTGCCTTTAAGCAATCTAATATCAAATCAATATACCCAGGATTCTGACATAAACCAAACATCAACGTAGTGATCATTCATCTGTGCATGCCGTCATAGACAGCAACGGAACATTTGCACAGCAAGTAGTGCCCATTAAAAACTGCCCTTGAACTACTGAAGACACCAACAGTGGTTTTCACAGGACCATCTCATTCTGCCTGCTGCTTCACATTCATTCACAACACCTGAATTACAACTGGGGGGTAGAACGGAACACGCTGGTCATTTTATGTTGGTCTATTATCCTCTGGCTCGCCATAATGGATGAGGTCATTGTCCAAGGTGGTGGTGGTGGTGGTGGTGGTGGTGGTGACATGTATCGTCAAAGCTGGGAGGAGGAACAATGTTTGAGTGGTAAAGTGATTCACCGTAACCTTCAGCTGCCTTTTAAAGAACACAGGCGCTTTCAAGCCGAGTGGGAAGTGCTTCAAGCGTTGGTGTTTGGGCGGTGAAGGCAGGCGTCACGTGGCCGTACCTCGTGCTGATGTTAAGAGGAGAGTCGTCCCCACAACTGTACGAGTTGCCCTCCGGCCTGGGGTTCCAGCTCCTGCATACCACCCAGGAACACAGAGTCACACTCTCATTCTACAATGACATGCCTAACAACAGTAATAAAAACACCATCGGTGAACTTAATTATGAATCGTTTAAATCTAAATATACTGGAATGTTTAAGTACTTAAATGAGTAATTCAATTAAACACAGCAGAAGAAATGCATCACTGTTCATATATAAATATACATTTTTTTGACACAGGGGACTGGTATGATAAAAATGTCCTTAGTACAGACTGGTATGACAAAAACATCCTTAGTATATTCCCTGCAAACATGAACATACTCATTCAAACTGTTACAACTGACCATTCTGACAGCGCATCATAAATTCTCTGCAGTTTCCTGCATACTGATTAAGCTCCAAGATCATAAGGCAATGATGAGGAATATTTCCTTGTTCCCATTTCCTGCACAACAAAAACTGAATCCAGAACAGCAGACCTGAGCCCACAGTAAGAAAAGTCTCTGAACACACAGTAAGAGGCTTCGTGTGCCCAGCGGTTCTTCAGAGAAATCAGAGCCATATAAAGAGCTCATCCCTTTTGTGAAAACACACTGGAAAGATGCCGGAGTTCAAAGCTACACAGCGGCGGCAACAATGAACCTCAAGAGACTCGCCCTTGCACAAGCGCGCACACACACACACACACACACACACACACACACACACACACACACACACACACACACACACACACAC